>JAJMGG010000035.1:0-107027 GCA_030568635.1 Suhomyces caryicola | reverse complement strand
CACGCTCCTTTTTGTATGCTGCGACTAGCATGCACTGCAGGTTTTAGGGTGTGCCGGTTTTTGCAGGTTGACCCAGGCTCCATTCACTCTCGTTCTGACCAAACGAATCCGAAACCAAAAATCACACCAACTCCGGATTTCGATCAAATGTCCATTTCTTGGTACTGAAAACCTTTTTCTACCTGATCCTTGCCCTTCTTATCTTCCTGCCGTCTTTTTTTTGCTCTCTGTGCAAAACATAAAATCCACCACCTCTGCCTACATCGAGCAGCCCGTGCAGCAAGGCCTCACTTTTTTTAACTAGCCGCCGGAAACACCCAGGGAAGACTAAGCTCGCCAGAAACTCATCGCCCACCGCCCGCCCCTAAAAGATCACCATTCCGTCAAACGGCCTCCGCCCCACCCTCCCAGCGTACGGCCCCTACATCCCCCGCCGCCATCCCTCCTCCTCCCCCTGGCCAGCTCCACTGATCTGATCTTTGGTATTCCGCTCACCCAGCCCTTCCCCCAAAATCGTTCTCCCCCCCAAACCCCCGCCCCCCTTCACATCCACGATTTTTGAACACCACTTCTCCCCGTGCCACGGCCCAGCATAATCAAAGCACCACCACTCCCCCGCCAGACCTCTCACCATGTCCTCTGACGAAAACTCCTCCAAGCGAACAAGAGCCTCCGGCGAGGTTCTCGACTTTCTCCTCCAGGAGTTCGACCGCAACCACAACCCAACCCCGGAACAGCGCAAAGACATCAGCGAAAAGACAGGAATGGCCGAGAAGGCCGTCCGCATCTGGTTCCAGAACAGAAGAGCTAAGCTCCGCAAGGTGGAACGCATGAGCTCGTCCTCAAGCATCCCCACCACCTCAAAGCCGGGGTCCACGTTCCCTCCTACCGATAGCATCCACTCCAGCAGATCCAACAGCCTAACCAACACAAGCCTCGGCACCGCGCCCCCCGCGTCCAAGAACCCCAACATCCCCATCGAAGTCAACGAAAAGTACTGCTTTATCGACTGCACATCCCTCTCCGTCGGCCCGTGGCAACGTATCAAGTCGGGCTACCACGACGAAGCCGCCCTCAAAAACGACCTTTTGAACCTTTCTCCCTTCACCTTGAACGACGCCATGACGAACGTCGACCTTCTTGTCATTCTATCCAAGAAAAACTTTGAAATCAACTACTTCTTTCTGGCCAACTTGAACAACTCCAAAATTTTATTCCGAATCTTTTATCCTATTTCCAGCATTATTTCATGCTCTTTGTTAGACAACAACATTAATAAGGAAAACAACGAACTCCGAATCAGTCTTTCCCACCAACCCAAATTCTCAGTCTACTTCTTTAATGCTTTCAATTCCAACTCCAACCAGTGGTCGATATGCGACGACTTCAGTGAGGGCCAGCAAGTCAGCCAAGCGTACTTCAACGATGGTGGCAGCCTTATTCCCCATGTGCTAGTGGGCGTCAAACACTCCTTGGAGTACCTCAACTGGTTCATCATGGAAAACAATCAAACACATCCTGTTCATTACTCCAACCCCAATCCAAACCCTACGCCCCCCAACTCAGGCGCCTCATTGTACCACCACCAGCCTCAGATTCAGCTTGCTGACGACGAACAACACGGCTCGGCGGGTAGCTTCCAGTTCACCACAGACGACTTGAACAGCATTTGGGACGAGACCAGCTCCCTTACCCCCAACAGGTCAAATAACCACACACCCTCGTACTCGGCTTCGACTGCCTCGGTTTCAGCATACCCACCCAGCAGCCACCACAAGAGGAATAGCAATATTATAAACGGCAACAGTCTAGGCAACAACATCAACGGCCATAGTGACAACTCCACCGCCTCCAACAACCGCAGCAGCAATATCACCAACAACCACAGTAATAGTAACCACCACAATAACAACATCAGAGTCAATACCACCAATGGCAGCCTCCACAACCACGAGTTCACGCAGCTCACCAACTTTGACGGCACCACGTCACCCACCTCAGCAACAAGCACATCGACCAACAATGTTCCTCAGAGCGCCACGATAGCGCCGTCCAATCACTCGCACAGCCTAGTCAACACGCCGCGTAGTGTGACGTCGCAGATTGGGGTGTCAGGAGTAGCCGAGCCCTTGAACGAGCTCTTTGAAACCGACCACGATCCAAACTTCTTTACGACCTTTGAGCACACTCCGCCGGTCGGGCACGAATCGGCCCACACTACGTCCAAGAGCAATTCGATTGAAGGCAACGACGACCTGCCATCCATCAACAATGTCAGCAACCAGACTATACATGCCTACACGCACCAGAACAGCCATAGTGGCTACACGAATGGCGAGGCCACGTTGGGGGCCGCGCATCTTGACTTTGAGTTTGGTGCCGACTTCATTACGAACGGCACCACCAACCATGATACGCCCATCGACACCACGACGAACCCCAGCGGTGCGGCGGGTGCCAACGGGTCCAACTCAAGCAACGCGTCTGGCTCTGGCGGGACCAATATTGATAGTTTTATAGATTTTGGACTCTGATATGTATGTTCGAATCGTTACGAAGAGAGAGCTGTAGGGATGGAGAGATAGAGATGGAGAGATAGCTATGGAAGTGAAGCAAGCGTGGGCGTGCAAACGAAGTCGTAAAGGGACTTGGAACCCGGAAGGGTCTCGTTCTGGGCGATGGAAGGGGCCGAAACGAACACTGCCAAAAAAATGGAGACGAAATAAGCGACAGGATCTTAGGCGGTTTCTAAAAACTGGCCAGCGATCGATGGCGACGTCCGACACTCTCGCCACCACTTGCGCGGTCTTTCCATCGCGAGGTGGCCGCCCGAAACTGTCAGCAACTGTCAGCCGGCGGCAGCAACCATCCGCAAGTGGTTGCGAATTGCCGCCGTTCCTCCAGCGCCGGCGACGGGCCCTTCTTCTCCAGCAGCGCCCATCTCGCCCGCCGCACTGCACCCGCGAGCGCCAAAGATTCAGCCTCGCCAGCGATAACAGCGACGCGCGGTGCGTAAACTAACTCTCTAGCGAGAACCACCCGCGAGCCCCAAGCCTCGGATTCAGCTACTGCACCCGGCCCAGACAGCAATTAAGGCTCCTTTAGTGCAGATTGGGCGAACAGATCCGGTGCTCAGGCTCAAGGGCGGGCGCCCGCCGCCGCCGCAGCGGGCCCCAAAGCCTCCACCACCGCCGCCACCGCCGACACCACACCCACATCCGCCGTCCACAGCTCGGGAGGTTGTCGGCCCACGCACACCGACACGTCGCTACGCACTACCGGCCCCCCCGCGCTCGGTGAGTCAGTGCGGCGTCCGCCCGCGACACCGCCCAAAAGCCGTCGCGGTGGCGCCTGCGGATATATGTTGCACGCCGAAACCCACCGACAAAACCCTCGGCCGTACCGGCCCTCGCCAGCGCCAGCGAGAGCGTCGCTGCTAAGCCGAGGCGCTTGACACCGGGGCTCGTGGACCTCCTCCGATGCTGACAATGCTACGTGTGCAGCTGCCTCTAACGCACGTCAGCACGACGCTCCTGACAGCTCCGCCGCCGGGTGGCTCATACCCACTAGCGTGGGGGCACTCATGTGCACCCGCGGGCCGCACTCGCTGCGAGCCGTGGGTCGTGCGCGTACCACGGCCTTCCGCCGACCCCCTGGCCGGCGCCCTCGCGTCCTCTTGGACCGGCTGGCTGACCTTCGCGAGGCCGCCGCTCCATCTCGAGAGTCGTGTCTGTGCCGATCGTGCACGCACCACTATGCTAGCGGGCCTCAGCTCACGTCTGGCCGAATGCTCTGACTCCTCCACTGCCATCCTTTTCCACAGCCCCCATGTTTTCGTCGCTTGTTGGGCCATCGCGAGCAGCCGCGGGGTCGCTCCGAGGCGCCCGGCTGTCCGTATTGCGCCGCCAGTCGTCGCTGGCCGCGGGCGTGCGTCCTCTGCTTGCGTCCATCCTCCCCAAGAAGAGAACCCTCAACAGAATCCTCTTCGACAACGACAGCAAGCTTTCCCACAGGAAGATCGTGCCGGTGCTAGAGACCATCTACAACAACTTGGATACGCCGGACAACATCAAGCTTCCCAACTACGTACGGAGCCAGGACCTCATGGTCTTCAAGAATGTATTGGCAGCTATTCGGAAAACCACAAACACCATCAACAACCACTTGCTCGCGCTCGAAAACGAGCTCACCGAGCAGGCCGCAGAGTTGGGCGACGGCGACGCCATTGCCATTCTCGCGTTTGAAACCGTCGAGAAAAACTTGACCTCCAAAGGCTCGGTCCTGAAGGAAGACTTCGTGTCTGCCAACAAGTTGATCTCCGAGTTGACCGCCATGCGCCACCCGTTGGTTTTCAAGTTGGCGGGCGACTTGGCTTTCAAAAGGGGCTACCACGCTCAGGCAGAGCTGTACTGGCTCCAGTTCTTGGACCTCGAGCCCGACACCATTCAAGCAAGCCACGTGTGCTCCAACTTGGGGCTCTACTACTTCTCCTTCCTCTCCCCTAAACCGGACTTGGTGCAGGCCAAAAAGTACTTTGAGAAAAGCATCAGGTTGGGCGAGCCAGACCAATTCATCATCAAGTCACACTACTACCTTGGCCAACTCTATGCCGTAACAAACCCATTGACTGCAAAGTATCACTGGGAAATCAGTGCCAGCCGAGGGCTCAAGGAGAGCTTCTCGTCCTTGGGATTTCTCGAGATGAACGTCTTCCAAAACTATACCAATAGCTTGGAATGGTTCAAATTGGGTGTGGAAGCAACAAATGATGTCACCTGCATGATTGGCAAGTTTGACTGTTTTGTCAAGCTTCTGGACTTCAAATCAGCTTACGATACCTTAACGAACTTGTCCTCGATACGGAAGCAGATTCACACCTTGAAAGCCGGTAAAACCAAAGTGCTGCCTGAAATAGAGCAGTCGATGAACATGAACGAAGGGCTATTAAACGTCTTCTTCTCGACCCGTCAGCTGGAGATTGCTGATTTGCCCAGCAAAATTGCCTAAATCAACCCCTCCAACCCCCCTCATCCATTGTAAATATATTCAATAAACCAAGCATTTCTCGGACCTTCATACAATTGATGTCAGATCGTAACCAAAGTTTAGCTCGGACGTAAATCTGTCCTTCAAGCTCATAGGCTGGGTATTTGACCTCACGGGTGCTCTCATCTGACTCGACATCGATGTTTTGGAACTTGAGTCCATCTCCATTTCTTCGTTAAGACTGTCCTCTTCCTTAAACCAATAATGCTGGCAGGTTTGGTTGATATCAAACCGTTCCGTGGCATCCACCACCAACAAGCTTGAAATTAGGTCCAACACAGAATCGTTGATATCGTCCCAGTACGGTGAGTAGAAGGCATATTTCCCACCTAAAATCTGCTCCTTCATGTTGGGGGGCGCCAACTCTTCGCTGAAGGGCGGGAATCCACACAAGCATACGTACAACAACACCCCGGCCAGCCACAAGTCGACCTTTGTGGAGTAGTTTCGATCGTTCGTGAGAACTTCTGGCGCCACGTACGCCGGAGTACCACACAAGGTGTTGGTGAACTTTAGCTCACCGATAAATTTGGCCAAGCCAAAATCGGCAATCTTGACTCTGATATCGTACTCGCCCTCGTCCCAAGGACCGGTTTGAATTTGATCGGGCAGCGCTCGCGGAATGATGTCCAATAGAATGTTTTCTGGCTTGATGTCTCTGTGAATGATGTTGTTCTTGTGGAGATACTCGACTCCCGAGAGTAGCTGGGTGAAGAACGCTTTGGTTTCGTTCTCCCTCAACTTCAGCTTGTTGATGATTCTCTGGAACAACTCGCCGCTGTTCATCTTTTCAAGCACCAAGTAGGTATTTACCGAATGCTGGTTGATGGGCTCAACGTAGTGGGAGATGAACTTTACAATGTTTGGGTGGTCGATGGAGAGCAACAAGTTCATCTCCTGCTGGAGCTTAGCGTCATCGCCGCTCGACTTATTCGGATGGAAGATCTTCACCGCCACTATGTCTCCCGTGGTTCTGTCTCTGGCCTCTTTCACCACGGCATAGTGGCCCGAGCCTAGCTGGTTTCCAAGAATGTAGTCGTCGAAAAACGTTCTTTTGTGTGTAGTGGCATGGTCCTCGCTCACTATATCGAACGAGTACCGGAAGATGAACGTTCCTCCTGTTTTGGCAAACGCCACCTTGTCGCCGCTCTTGAGAAGATGGTTGCTGCCCTTGCCGATTATTTCGTCGTTCACGTAGACTCCGTTCGAGCTCAAGTCGGTGATGTAGAGATGCTCCTGGTTGTTGTGTAGCGTCAACGTCAACTGGCAATGCTTTGACGAGACGTCGCTGCCGCAGATCTTGATGTCGCACGAGCTGCTCCGTCCCACGACGACTCCCGTGGGCTTCCGAGGCACCGTCAAGTGCGGCTGGTTGGGCTTGGTGCTGTAGAGCCGGGCGATGTTTTCATATCGTATCACCTGCCGCTTGGTGGATGATCCGTCCACGGAATTGAGCTGTCGGGGGGTTAGTCACATGCTCGGGCATTGGGACGGCCCCTTCGGGTCTCGGGGGATCACACTTACTCTTTTTCTGGCTAGCGACATGACAAGCAAACGCGTTCTGGGAACTTGGGATGGTGTCTATTGACAAATCAATGTTGATAGTCGCGCCCATGTCGCCGCTTGTGTCGCGACACACGCACACTTTGGCTGCGAAACAAAATCGTACAAAATTTGCAATGCTTGCTGGTCGGGCAGCAGTACAACTGGAAGGCGTTGAAGGCTTATGGTTGCAAGGCTTATGTTTGTCAGCCGATTGCCTCCAGTGGCTGCAATTAGCCTCTTTTCTGTACCAGACGGCTGCCAAAGAGTTTGCAAGAAATTGATCTTTTCTTGTAGTTTTTTGAAAAATTTGAAAAAGAGTTGGCAACCGGAGCCATCATTGAAACTACAGTCCTCTAAATATTACATGTGTATTGTGTTCTGCTGGTACCCGCAACGCTACAACACTCTCAATGTCAAATCGTGAATGTCGTTGTCGCTCAAGCTGCTCAACTCGACTCCGTTGGCCAGTCCAAACTCACGAGCTTTGCGATAGTCCTGTCCAAAGACCGCTGCGTTCGTCTTGTTCATAATGCGTAAGAATTGGATAGACTGGTTCAACCGCGTGTACGCCCTATTGGAGCTGTTGGAGTATCCGTCGTCGTCCAGTTGGAGGAAAAGCAACGCCTTGAACCGATCGCTGATGTACTGAAGGTCGATCTCCAATTGGCGAGTCCCTCGCTCCGTGAACTGGTTGTTGGTGATGATGTACTCGTGGAGTATGACTGAGAGCAACTTCACAACTTTGTCTGATATCAGAAAGTAGTCAAACTGAGACACATTCTTCTTTATGAGGCTCAAATACGATGGTAAGGTGTTCGTCAACATGGACAAGTCGTCGGAGACTTTATCTTCGAGCCCACTGTCTGATCCGGAAAGATCCCACTTGGTGATATTGACATACTTTTTCAAACAGGTTTTGATTTCCCTCTTGAAGATCTCTTCGTATTTGCGAAGGATTTTGTCCGTCAAGTTTTGGTACTGTTGGATAGAGTTGTCAAATATACTCAGATCTTTAGCATGCGGGTTTGGGCTGTAAGTAGTGAAGGCATTCCACAATTGAATGAATATGAGGTCCATGCTTCTTTGTTCTAACGCGGTTTGCACGTACTTGGCCAGACAATATATCTCAGTCAATGACCGCAACGACTCCAAACCTCCATCAACGACACTTGATGCCTCCTTCTCTGACAACCCCCCCGGAATGAAATTCATCACCTTGTTACTGAACTTTTCGGAATACAAGCTCTTTAGCCTCTCGAGGTATTCATCGATAAGCGTCAACTGCACCGTCGAGATATACTTTAGCTGATACTTGACAATACTCAAGGTCTTGAAGTGACTGGTCAAGTTATCGAACAATTTGATGAGACTGTATGCAGAGTATGTCGGCTTCAATACTGACGACTCGCCGTCCAACTCTCCTTCATTGAAGTCCAAGTCTATCTCAAACGCATCCTTGGAGTTCAAAATCTCACTGTGAAATCTCTTGTTGGCCAAGTCCTTCTCGAAATTGAGCCAATTATTCACTGCCAAACTCTCATCGTTTCTATGCACCAACAAGTCTCCGGTTAGGCCCGTCCACTTTTTAGTAGGAACCACCGAAAGGTCCTCAATATAGGGATTGTACTGGTACTTGTGACGGAGTCTCTGGTCAAAGGAGGCCAATTCGAATATGAAATGCGACAAAAGTTGTCCATTTTTCTCAAGCTTGTCAGGTACATCCTGAAAGTTGGTCACGTTGTCGTTTAGGACCTTGATGGTGAGACGATTTCTGTCTCTCAAAGGGCCCAACGTGGCTGAGATAAACTCGTATTCGGGGATTCTGCCCAAAGTCCTGAACACATCCCCGACTGCCATAACCAAAATGGTCAAGTTTTCCGTGAGAAACGACTCCATGAAACTCAAGGCCCATTCTGGTTTGGACAATTTGTTTGTTTCCTTGTTGGATGAGTTGAAGTGGTAGTCAAACCGCACAAACACGGGCTTGAGCAATACTTGTAACCCCCACCACGATTCGGGATACTCGGGCTTGTTACCGATCACCTGAAGGTTGATCAAATCGTCAAAGTCCTTACTGATGGCCGCGAGTGCCTTGGATGGCACTTTTGAAATGTCGAACTTCTGCTCCAAAAAGTTGCTGGCGGCTAATTTCTTGGCCAACTCCTGCTCGAGTGTCCTTCTCTTGTCCAATATGCGTTGCTGCAAGGAATCGGACAATATTCCTACCACCTGCGACGAGAGTGGGGAACCATCGTCGGTTAGCGCATTGATTTGCAGTGCGATGTCCGAGAACAGCTCGGACGCCTCCAAGGCGACTTCTATCTGCCTGGCCCTCTGCAAGAGCGACACTGACTTCTGGCAGTTAAGTTTGGCCACGAGCTTGGAGTGCAAGTACTGCAAGTCGTCGATCGAGCCAAACTCCTGCATCAACCCCTCCACGTTGCTAATGCCGTCCTGGATTGCTGGTAGCTCGGAGCTGTGGCTGTTCTGGTCACACGACTCGAGAACGGCAGTGATCTTGTGCATGGCCGCTTCCAATCGGCCTTCGTCGGTGGTGATGGCGGGAGCCGCCGTCTCGTGTGCGGACGGGCCCAGGCCCGACTCGAGTCTCGAATTGGCAGCCAGCTTCACCGCAGCCCGCAACTGCTCGCGTTCTTCAATTCGCTCCCGCACGGCGGCCAAGTCGTCGATGCTGGCGAAGTTCGCGTTGATGTACTCAGCAGCAGCCATGGTTGCTTGTGCGTAGGCGGAGGGCACGCTGGGACCGACTTTTGAGGTGGTGTCAGTGATCTGGGCCCCGTTTGCATGTTACTGCGAGCCAGTTGCGGGTTGAGCCTGGGACGCGTGCCACAAGGTTGCAGTGGGGGCCTTTCGCGTTACACGTTCCGGCGCAAAGTGCACTTTTCAATTTGTTGATCGATTTGCTCATTCTCCGAATAAAAATTTTAGTGGTGTCCACCTACCCTGTTTTTAGTCATCCATCATAATGCAGGCTCCAGTTGTGTATATGAATACCTCCACCGAGAGGCAAACGGGCCGCCAGGCGCAGATCTCCAACATCACCGCCGCCAAGGCCGTGGCCGACATCATCAGAACCTGTTTGGGTCCCAAGGCGATGTTGAAGATGTTGTTGGACCCCATGGGCGGAATTGTCTTGACCAACGACGGGCACGCCATCTTGAGAGAGATTGACGTGTCCCACCCTGCCGCCAAGTCGATGATCGAATTGAGCAGAACCCAGGACGAAGAAGTCGGAGACGGAACCACCACTGTGATCATATTGGCTGGAGAAATCTTAGCACAGACATTCCCCTACATTGAAAAGAACATACATCCGGTGATCATCATCCAGGCATTGAAGCGCGCCTTGAGCGACGCGTTGGAAATCATCCACCAGGTGTCCATGCCCGTTGACATCAACAACGAGAAGGCCATGCTCAACTTGATCAAGACATCGATCGGAACCAAGTACGTGAACAATTGGTCGGAAAAGATGTGCGAGTTGTCGTTGAAGGCCGTGCGTACCGTGCTCATTGAAAACGGCGACTACAAGGAAATCGACGTCAAGAGATACGTGAGAATCGAAAAGATCCCTGGTGGAGAAATCACCGACAGTGAAGTATTGGACGGGATCTTGTTGAACAAAGACGTCACCCATCCAAAAATGAGAAGATACATCGAGAAGCCAAGAATCATTTTGTTGGACTGTCCGTTGGAATACAAGAAGGGGGAGTCTCAAACGAATATAGAAATCACCAAGGAGGAGGACTGGAACAGAATATTGCAGATCGAAGAGGAACAGGTCAAGATGATCTGTGACCAGCTCTTGGAGTTCAAGCCCGATTTGGTGTTGACCGAGAAGGGTGTCAGTGACTTGGCGCAGCATTACTTGTTGAAGGGTGGGGTTACTGCCTTGAGAAGAGTCAAGAAGTCTGATAATAATAGAATTGCTCGTTCTACTGGGGCTACTATTGTGAATAGAGTAGAAGACTTGAAGGAGTCGGACATTGGAACCAGATGTGGTTTGTTCAAGGTGGAGTTGATTGGAGACGAATACTTCTCGTACTTGGTCGAGTGTGACAAGCCGCAGGCGTGCACTGTGATGTTGAGAGGCCCATCCAAGGACATATTGAACGAGATAGAGAGAAACTTGCACGACGCCATGGCCGTGACCAGAAACGTCATGTTTGAGCCTTCGTTGTCTCCCGGAGGAGGTGCCACCGAGATGGCCGTCAGTGTCAAGTTGTCCGAGAAGGCCAAGACCATCGAGGGGGTTGCGCAATGGCCGTACCAGGCCGTTGCCGATGCATTTGAGGTGATTCCAAGAACGTTGATCCAGAACTGTGGCGGCAACCCCATCCGCATCTTGTCACAATTGAGAGCCAAGCACGCGCAAGGCTTGCACACGTTTGGTATCAACGGTGACGTGGGCAAGGTTGTTGACATGAACGAGTACGGGATCTGGGAGCCGGAGGTGATCAAGCAGCAGTCGATCAAGACCGGGATCGAGAGTGCGTGTTTGCTTTTGAGGGTGGACGACATTGTGAGCGGGCTTCGTCAGAACTAGGTGAGAAGAAAACTAGGAGCAAGAGAAAGAGGAGCAGCGAAGGAGGAGCAAGCGAAAGAGGAGCAAGCGAAAGAGGAGCTATATAAATAAAATACACAGCGAGTAATCGTGCATCTTGTAGAGGTCGGGTGGTAGTATTGGCCAGCGAGAGTGGCTAGCGAGAGTGGCCAGCGAGAGTGGCTAGCGAGAGTGGCTAGCGAGAGTGGTTAGCGAGAGTGGCCAGCGAGAGTGGCCAGGGAGTCGCTAGCGAGAGGAGTCGTGTCGTTACCAGCACTCCTGGCGAGCTAGCACGGCCACCAGCGCTTGCCGAGCAGCGTCGAGTCGCTGCTGTCACAAGACCTCGCAACGGGCCGCTGCGATTCCGCTGCGATTGCCGGTGCACTTTCCAGGCCACGCCGGCGGCCCTGGCGTGCGTCGGCGTGCCACCCAGAGCTCGCCGGCCGCATTGTTGCCTCCGTATGTCGCGCATTGTCTATTTTTGTATGTCGCAAATGTTAGCGACAGCGGGGCCGGTGGCAGCTGCGAGAGCCGCGTCGACGGCCGGGTCGCGGTCTCGGTACCGTGGGTCTGCGTAGCGGTGAAGGCGGGGGTGCTGGGGGCTGGGGTGCTGGGGGCTGGGGGCTGAGAGCTGGGGTGCAGGGATCGTTCCCCAAGCGCCCTGCCTCTGTCGCTCCGACAGTGCTGCCCTCCTGTCGCTTTTGTCACATTCTCTCTCGCCGGTGCGTGTTCGCAGATCGTGTCCGCACACCAACAATGCCCAAAGCAGCAATGGCAACAGGCCCCTGACGCAGCGCCGCCAGCGACCGCCCCACCAGCGGGCCGCCCGCCGGCCGGCCAGCACCGCCAGCACCGCTCCGCTGCCCACTCCCGCCGGCCCCGCCGGGTGGCCCGCCCCCGTGCCCCCGTACGCGTCTGCATGGTGCCTGCCGCTCTCGCCCGGGCGCTCGCCTTCGCTCTCTTTGTTCGCCCGTGGGCCGAATCCTCGCCGTGTCTCGTTTGCCCGATCCGGCAAGCTTATGATGTAACGTGAGGCTGCTGCGCTCGAGCGCGTGTTTACCTTTTGCCGCAACCAGAATCCCAAGCCCTCGAGCCATCGAGCGCTATCGATCCAAGATTGTTCTCACGCTTGGGAAATCGCTTTTTCATCTTCCTCCACCACCTCCCCCTGCCACACCATCCGCCCCCGCAATGGCTGTGCCTCAACCCCCGTTCAAAGCGAAAACCAACATCTCGTGGGCCGGCGAGCAAGACGGTGACTTGGGCTTTCTCGAAAACGAAATCATCGACGTCTACTCCATCGTCGATGAAAGCTGGTGGAACGGCAAGTTGCGCCGCAACAAGGCCGAGGGCATCTTCCCGCGGGACTACGTCACCGTGCTCGAGTCGCCCGCCGGTGGGGTGCCGCGCTCGACGTCCAGCGTGTCGTTGGGCACGCCGACCAAGCAGCAACTCCACCACCAGCTCCACACCCCGGTCAAGGACGACGCCGCCCGCTTCCGCACCAGCAGGGGCGGCACCCCGACCGCGGGCGCCAGCGCCAGCGTCGGCCCGGGCGCCGGCTACTTCGGCAAGGCGTCGCCCAAGCGCTACGCCGCCGCCCCGGACGACTACGACTACGACGCCAGCTACAACGACAGCTACGACGCCACCCCGAAGAAGGTGCGCTCCGCCAACAAAATGGTCTCGTCCACCAAGCACCCCAAGCACCCCAAGCACGCGGCCCACGCGCTGCAGGAGGACTTGATCCGTGCCCGCGAGCGCGAGATCGAAACCTTCAAGCTGTTGCAGCAGCAGCACAGCTACCACATCAAGAAGTCCCAGGAGTTGGACCACAAGAAGCGCTTGGCCTTGCGACAACAGGAGAACCTCAGAAACTCCATGAGCAACGCCCCGGACCCCTACGCCTACAAGGACGCCGTCAAGAACAAACAGCGGCCCCAGTCGCAGGTGTACTTGCCCCAGGAGATCCACGACAAGTCCCAGTCCTACAACGACGTCTCGGTGCTCCCGGCAAACGCAAGGTTGCAGCCGCTATTCAACAACCACACCGTCGAGAGCTTTTCCCCGGAGCACTCCCCCAAGGTGAAAAAACAGTCGTACGAGGACTTGGACGAATACAACGAAATAGTGCAAAAGAGAGCCCAGTTGGAGTTGGAGTTGCAGCACTTGAGGCAATTGGAAAAGTCGACCCAGAGAAAGAGGCAGAGCGGCTACGGCTCCAAAGTCCAAGACGGCTCCGTCGACTCCAGCTACGTCAGCGAAGACCTTCTCTCCTCCCGAAAGTACCATTCCAGAGACGACCTCGGGAAAAAGCTCTCCCGCGACGATCTTCACCGCTCGGCCAGAGACGATCTCTTAAGGAAAGCACCCAAGTACACAACAGACGAAGACGACGATGACCACTTGGATGCTCAATTCGACGCGCCCCCACCTCCACCAAAACACACCACACCAATCAAGTCCTACAACTACGCTCAAGACGAGCTTTCCAAGGTTCCCTTTGACGCAGATGACTTCAAGTTCTCGGGAAGCAGTCACCCCAGACTATCTGACGAGGACGTCTTTAGATTATCCCAACTCCAGCAAGAGGAGTTGAAGAATTCGATCAAGTCATTGCAAAGTGACGTGTTGAACCTTTCGGAATTGAGTGCCACTAGTGCCGGATCATTTATAAGACACAAGTATGAAAGGGAGATGGCAGACAGAATGGCTGCCTTGAACGTTCAGGAAAACGAGGAGTCCAACAAACAGATTGTCGACTCTGTTTTCCAGGACAAGAAGAAAAATTCAAACATTTTCAAAAAGCTTCTCAACAAGAGAGGCAGTGGCGACGAGCAATCGAACTTGATTGAAAGAAAGCTTCAGCAACATGACGACATCGACTGGGCAACTTTGAAGATGGACGTCAACAGAATGAACTCGTTGACCTCGCAAGACAAGCAAACAAGAACTAGGAGAATTGTGAGAGAGGAAGGCTCGTTGATCGTCAAACCTTTGGACTACATATCCGACATCAACACCAACGAAGTCATCGGAGGAGACGACAAGCCCGAAATTGATGTCAGCGACTTTCCCGCCAGAAAAATAGAGAATTTCATGGAGCACTACGACGTCTCCAGCGACCTCAACGAGTTGATCTCGGACATCAGTGTCAAGTTCAATTCTTCAAAGGTCAATCAAATCAGGTGCATTTTGCTTCAAATGTGTAAGTTCAGAATCATCGAAGAGTCCAATCAAATCCTGCAAGCAAGACCAAAGTTAAACGAAGTGTTACACAAGGGCGAGGCCTCCATTTATCAGTTGAACTACATCTTCAAGAAGATCTTGGATGCTTTGAGAATCCCCTGTGAGATAGTCTTGGGCTTTTGGAAGAAACCAAATGAATTTTACCACAACGAACAGTACGTTATTAACCATTGTTGGTTGTCGATATTGATAGAGAATCAGTTTATGATCATGGATACCTATAGTTTCAAAAATGGGTCGGTGTGCAACATCCGCAATCATCCAAAGGACTTCAACGAATACTACTTTTTGACCCAGCCACTCAATGTTGTATCGACACATATCCCGTCGGTGATCGATCTTCAGCACGTGATCCCTCCCGTTGACCAGAATGTTGCCTTCTATCTCCCAAGGTTGTATTCTGGATATCACAGACATCACCTCAGTTTCCGGAACTTCAACAATGCCTTGACCAGGTTGAACGATTTGGAGTTTTTCGAATTGGAACTTGATATTCCTGTTGATGTCGAATTGTTTACCTTGGTGAAGACGGCAAAGGTCACCACCAATGAACTCACCTTGTGTCAAATCAAGTGGATCAACAACAAGAGAGTGGCCAAGATCAAAGCCATCTTACCGGAGAACGAGTCCATCGGAGTTGTTCAAATTTTTGCAGGACCAAAGGGATTGCAGAAGCACTTTGACAACATTCACGAGCTAGCCATCGTCATTCCTTTATACCACACCGGTACATACAAGTCGTGTAAGTTTGTTCCCCGGTTCCCCACTGTGCTGAGTCAGAACAACGACTTATACATCAAACACCCTCAGACCAGCAAGATCATTGCCAAGAATGCGTACAATTTTGAGATCCACCAATATCCATCCTTGGGATTGAACAGTGGCAGCGGGTTGATGAACCAGGACTTCAAGGTGGTAATCGAATCACCATCTGGAAAGTACTTCAAGTTGCACAAAGAAGACCCCAGCAAGCCATTTGGCACGTACGAATCCAATATCAAGTGTCAGGAAGTCGGGTTGTACCGTGGTCTTGTCATTGGAGACGGCGGTAACAGCTGGTACGTATTTGCGCAGTGGGACTGTGTTGGAGGAAATGTCGTCAATTAGAAGAAGAGAGGAGAAAGAGGAGAAGAGGAGAAGAGGAAAAGAGGAGAAGGAGGAGAAAGAGAAGGTGAAAAGAGAAGAAGCAAACATTAGATACCAGGACAGTTTGCTGAATGTTTTCCGAATGCATGGGCTTCGACAACTCACGGGAAACATCTCGCATGCAGATGTTCTGGCATGCACATCGTTGGTGTAGAGAGCACTCCATTTTCGGTGGGACGGAGATGGGTGCAAAAGCACACAACGTTCACATCATGGGGCCCACAGCGGCCACCGTTGTTATCATAATTACCGAACGAGCATAGGAACGTCCTAGCAGTAGAGTTTATAAATTAATTGGCACATCATAGCATATACGTGTGTAAAGGTCGGTGGGTTCACCGAGCAGGAAGGGTGGCAGTAGAACTCCAGCGAGGATCGCACCAGGATCTAGCGAGAGCTTGAAAATTCTCGCGCGGCGCCCTCTGTAGAACGCCCCCATTTTAGCGCCAGCGCGCCATTCTTCTCGCTATCCTGCTCACCGCCGTGCCGTAACCGCGCATACAGCTTCTTTCTCGCTAACTCATTGCCACTCGCCCTACCACCATTCCACCTTCCACGTCTCCGCCACTATGCCTGAAGTGATAAACTACTCCAAGGAACGCAAGGTGGGGGAAGGGACGTACGCCGTCGTGTATCTCGGCACGCAGATCTCGACGAAGAGGAAGATCGCCATCAAGGAAATCAAGACCGGGATGTTCAAGGACGGGCTCGACATGTCGGCGCTTCGAGAGGTCAAGTACCTCCAGGAGTTGAAGCACGCCAACGTCATCGAGCTTGTCGACGTGTTTTCGGCGACCAACAACTTGAACTTGGTGTTGGAGTTCCTTCCCTGTGACCTCGAGGTGCTCATCAAGGACACCTCGGTGGTGTTCAAGTCGGCCGACATCAAGTCGTGGCTCCTCATGACGCTCCGGGGTATCCACCACTGCCACCGCAACCACATCTTGCACCGCGATTTGAAGCCCAACAACTTGTTGTTGGCGCCGGACGGCCAGTTGAAGATTGCCGATTTCGGGCTTGCCCGGTCGATGGGAAACGCCAACGAGGACTTGTCGTCCAACGTGGTCACCCGCTGGTACCGGGCGCCCGAGTTGTTGTTTGGCGCCAAGCACTACACCGTGGCGGTGGACATGTGGTCGGTGGGCATCATCTTTGCCGAGCTCATGTTGAGAACGCCGTACTTGCCCGGCAGCAGCGACATCGACCAGTTGGACGTGACGTTCCGCGCCTTGGGGACGCCCACCGAGCAGATCTGGCCCAACGTGTCCATGTTGCCGCAGTACAACGCGCTCCGGGTGTATCCGCCGCCCTCGAGACAGGAGTTGCGCAACCGCTTCATCGCCGCCACCGACAAGGCGCTCGACTTGTTGATCAGCATGACCCAGTTGGACCCGGGCCGCCGGTGCGACCTGACGCGGGCGCTCACCGACGACTACTTCACCGAGTCGCCGCGTCCCACCGAGCCGGCCGACTTGCCCAAGAAGAAGCCCAAGAGGCCGCAGGAGGACGACGGCGAGGCCGAGAAGAGGACCAAAATGTAAAGTAAGCAAATGTATAATAGACTACAATAGACAGAAGTGACCAACGGATAGCCGCTATTCTGCCAAAAACGTCTGCGGCAACTGACACTAGTGGTGACCAGGCATAGCGCAGTGACCAGGTATAGCGTAGTGGCTTGAAGACGTGACTGAGTACTTGGACCACAATCTCTTCTATTCTTCTTCTCTTCTATTCTTCTGCTCTTCTACTTCTCCTATTTCTCTGCTTCCTCACCGCTAGTTGCATTTTTCTTGCTTCTCTTTCGCTCCTATTTCCTACCCATGGTACATCTCTCTCACGTACTCGCCAATGGCCCACGACGCAGTCAAGCCGGGGCTCTCGATGCCCAAGAGATTGACAAAGCCGGGAAAACCGGCGGCGGCCTCGTCCCGGATGACAAAGTCGGCGAACTGGGCCTTGCTTTGCTCGCGGGACAAGAGCTTGGGGCGCACCCCCGAGTACGATGGCTCCAAGCTGCCGGGAGTCAACGACGGCATGTACGAGCTGACGGCGTCGTACGCCGCCGCGAGGTTCGCCGCGCTGGGCGTGTAGTCGATTTCGCGGGCGTCTGTCACCGAGAGCCACTCGAGGTCGGGCCCGAAGCGGAGCTGGCCGCCCAAGTCGAACGTCAAGTGTGTGCCTAGCGCGCTCGCGTTGGCCTTGGGGCACGGATACACCAACTTGTCGGTGATGGAGCGGGCCGGGCGCCCCGGCGTGAGGCTGTAGTAGGTGCCCTTGGCAAAGTAGCTGGCGATGTGCTTCGCGGGAGGCATCAAGAGGTTGGAGACACGGGGCGCGTGGAGCCCGGCGGCGTTGACGACGTTGGGCGCGCTGACCTCGAAGGCGCCGCTCTCGCGCTCGTGGAGGTGCGCTGTGTAGTTGGTGCGGTCGTAGGTGAGCCCGACAAGCTCGGTGTTCAAGCCCACGGTGCCGCCGTGGAGCTCGAACTGGCCTTCGAAGAAGAGCGCGTAGTCGTGGGCCGAGATGATGCCGGTGGTCGGGCTCTCCAAGGCGCCGTGCGAGGCCCGGACGTTGGGAAGCCGCCGGCGTGCCTCCCCGGGCGACACCATCGCCACCGGCACGTCCAACGCCTCGGCGTTCTGCCGGAGCTGGGCGAGATACTGCTCCTCGTGCGGGTCCTGGGCCACCACCCACTTGCCGCACTGCTGCAAGTCGACCTGGAACTTGCCGGCGTGCCAGGCGTCGTAAATCATTTGCTTGCCACGCACACACAAGCGGGCCTTCAACGAGTCGGCCGGGTAGTAGAGGCCGGCGTGGATGACCTCCGAGTTGCGGGCGGTGGTCTCGGTGCCCAAGCTGGCGTGCTGCTCCACGAGCAAGACCGAGTTGCCGGGGACGGCCTGGAGCTCTGCCGCGACCGCGGTGCCGACGATGCCGCCGCCGACGACGACGTGCGAGAAGTCTGCCGCGGTGGAGTACGCCCTGGCACGGGGACGGAGCCGGGAGAGGGTTCTTATCATTGGGGAGGAGTGGGTGGCATGTCGGGTCACGTGACGGAGCCGAGAAATGAGCGGAGGTGGCTCGGAAGAACTCGCGCGACACGGGAGGACACAAAGCGAGTCGAGGGTCCTGGGTGGTGGCTGGGGACCACCAGGGTGATGGGTGGCTGCGGGGACGGCGAGGGCGTAGAGTGGCGGGTGGGGGCACGAGAAAGAGTTCGTTTTAGTGGCGAGAGCAGGCAGCGCGCCGGGCAGCCTATAGGGAGCGCCGGCGCTAGGGAGTCACGGAGCTAGGGTGTCACGGCGGTAGGGTGTCACGGCGGTAGGGAGCCACGGCGGTAGGGAGCCACAGCGGGCGCCCGGTCTTGGTGTAGCGAGAGAGCGAGAGAGTCCGGTGCGAGTCAGCGAGAGGCCCGTGCGAGTCAGCGAGGGTCAGCGAGAGTCGGCGAGCGTTCCGTGCGAGTCAGCGAGAGCCGGCGAAAGTCCTGTGCGAGTCAGCGAGAGTGCGAGTCAGAGAGTCCTGTGCGAGTCAGAGTCCTGCAGTGAAAACAGCCGGGACGGAGCCTCGTATCGGAACTGTTTACCGTTGGGAGACGATCTCGGGACCGGGCTCGCTACAGCAAAGACGGCAGGGGGTGAAGATCAGGCGATGGGGAGACGGCAGGAGCGGCGGAACAGCACTGCGCTGACGGCGTGCAACGGGCCTGGCACACATTTAGAGCGACAACGGGACCGTCATGGCAACGTAGGGCGGTGGTAGCAGGGGCAATCGTAGAGAGACGGCGGTGGGAATTCGAGTGGAGTGAGGCGAGTGAGGCGAGTGCAGATTGCGAGAAAGATGCGCGTGCAATGAGAAGATCAGAGATAGCGCCCCAGGGCCAAGAGAGAGGGGCGGGGAGCCACCGCCCGCACGAGCGCCACCGCCCGCTCAGCGACAGGGCGGCGGCGGCGAGCATGCCAGCGAGCAGCGGGGGACCAGCAGCACCACCGCCAGCAGCACCCCCCTCTGTTGCTGCCTGCCCCGTCAGCCCACTAGCGTCGTTGGACCGAACTCCTCGTCAGCCTCCGGCCGCGGCCACAAAGTCCCGATCGGGACGGGCGAGCCCAGTGTGAAATTTCGAGGCAAGGCATTTTTTCCTCATCAGACTGGCACTAAATAGACGCCCTAGCCAGAGAGACGGTTTGCGTAAGACGCTTTTTCCAGCACCACCAGCACCGCCAGCCCCCACCAGCGTAGCACACACATTTTCTCCGCATCATGAGAAGCATCAAATCGGTCGTAGTGGGAGACGGAGGGGTCGGAAAGACGTGCTTGTTGATTTCCTACACCACCAACACGTTTCCCAACGACTACATTCCCACCGTGTTCGACAACTACTCGGCGTCGGTGATGATCGACGGCGAGCCCATCAAGTTGGGCTTGTGGGATACCGCCGGCCAGGGCGAGTACGACAGATTGAGACCGTTGTCGTACCCGCAGACCGAGATCTTCTTGTGCTGTTTCTCGGTGATCTCCCCCGACTCGTTCCACAACGTCAAGGTCAAGTGGATACCCGAGATCTTGCACCACTCGCCCAAGAACATCCTCGTTTTGTTGATCGGCACCAAGGTCGACTTGAGAGACGACTTGCACGTGTTGGACGAGTTGGCCGAGACCAACCACAAGCCCATCACCCACGACCAGGGCGCCAAGTTGGCCAAGGAGACCGGTGCCGTCAGGTACATGGAGTGCTCGGCCGCCACCCAGGTGGGCGTCAAGGAGATCTTCGACTTCGCCATCCGCGCCGTGTTGGACCCGCCCAGCAACAAGGGCACCACCGAGGTGTTCACCAACGAGTCGTCGTCGGTGGGCGCCCCCGGCGGCTCCAAGTTGGGCATCAACAACACCGCCAGCAGCAAGGCCACCAGAAAGAGAAAGGTCAGAAGGAATAGATGTACCATCTTATAGAGACGCCGCAGTGGAGGAGTCTGCGAGCAGCGCAACGGATAGACTCAATTGCGTTGGCCAAGAGCGAGACCCCCCGGAGCAACTAGGAAAGAAGAAAAAGAAGGAAAGCGAAGGACAAGAAGGTCAAGGAAGGACAAATATAATAATACACATATACCTGATCTTCCACCGCCTGGCCCCTTCCGCCCCATCTCCCGACCTTCCCCCCTCACGAAGCCCTCCGTCGCCATGCTTCGTCATAATGCACTGTACTTTACATCTCACTCACTTCCGTCCCGCCGTCCGCCTGGCCTGAAACCCCCATGAGCAGCCCTACCACCCTGGCCACCGCGGCCAGCCCACCTGTTCCTCAAGGTGGTAGTTTATTTCTGTTTTCGCCCCCTGCGGGCTTCTGTTCATTGATTATTAGCGAGTTTTTTCAGGCATGGTTAATTGTATTATCCCATTATGAGTGTGTAGTATAAAGCTATGTACGGCCGCAGCGGTCTGTCTCTGCTGCCGGTCTCTCCCGCGAGTCTCTCCGCCGGGCTCTCCGCCGGACTCTCCCGCTGACTCTCCCGCTGGTCTCTCCCGTCTATTTCATTCTGGCTGCTCTCGAAGGATGCACTCCGCCAGCAGGCGCGGCTTCCGGAGCGTCCTTCTTGGTCTCCTTTTTGGTCTCCTTAGCCTCCTTCTCCTTGCGCGCGGCCCTCTTCTTGTCGGCCTCCTCCTTCTCCTTGGCGACCCGCAATCTGCGCTCGTCCAAGAGGATCTCGTTCTTGTCCTTCAACTTCTGCAAACGGTTCTCCGAGTTGCCTCCGCCGCCCACCGTCAACTCCACGTTGATCTTGCGGCCCTTCATCACCGAGTGGTGCATTTTCAACGCCAACTCCATTTTGCTCTGTATCTCCTTGGTGTCGTTGTCGAACTCCAAGAACGCTATGCCCTTGTCCTGTCTGATTCTGAACCGGTCCGGCTTGCTGTTCTTGAAGTGCGCCAAGAGCTCGGACTCCTGGACGTCGTACGGCAAGTTTCCCACAAACAAAATGAACCGCGGGCCCTTGCCGTTGTTGACGCCCTTGCCCTTCTTGCCCCGGCGCGTCTTTCTCTTCTTGGCTGGCGGGGCGTCGCCGTCCTCGCCCTCGGGCTTCTTGTGATGGGCAGCGGCCGCGTCGGCAGCCAGCACGGAGTCGAGCTCCTCCTGGTCCTTTTCGGCCTTGCGCGCGCGCTTCTCCTCCTCTCTCTCGTCCTTGCTCTTGTTCTGCTTGAACTCGAGCGCCTTTCTCTGTTTCTTGGTCAATTCCATCGCTCGGCTAGTGTCTCCAGACTTTGGGAGCATCGCCCTTTTTGATTTTCTTTCGCAGCGATGGCTCGCGCACGTGACCCGAGGCCCCGATAAACACCCAAATCAGCCAACAGGGCCTCGGACCGCTTCCAGCAACCACCCCGTTTCCCGCCCACCACGCCTGCCGTTCGCTATCCGTCGGGTCTCTCGCTATGGAGAAAATCAAAATCAACCTCAGTCTGGCGCACCGGGGCGGCGACCCGCGCAAATCGCCGTCGCGGTCCCGTTCCCGGCTGCCGGCCAAGGACCGAGCCGCCGGGTCTTCGCCCACCCGCCCCGCCGGCGCCTCCTTGACGTCGCCGTACCGCGAGCGATCGCCCCAGCGGTCGTCCGACAAGTTGCACAAGTCGTCGCTCTACCACGACGACCGCACGTCGCTCCAGGACTTGCCGCTACTGAACACGTCCTTCAGCAACCAGGGCATTCTTCCGCAGTTGAAGGCCGAGCAGGACGGCAGGGGCCGGTCGCCCCACCGCGAGAGCACCCGTGCCGCCCGTCCCCGCGACCCTGCTGCGCCCCCCGAAGACAGAAGGCCGTCGGTGTCCAGCACGTCGTCGGTGGAGGACGCCGACATGATCAGCCTCATGGGGTTTGGCGGCTTCGGCACCACCAAAGGCAAGCCCGTGGCGGCGGCCAAGGGCGGCGGATCCAAGCTGGACTCGAAAACCGAGTACCGCCAGTACATGAACCGAAGCAAGGGCTTCAACAGGCCGCTCTCGCCGGGAAGAAAGGCTAGGGAAGAGCGCTAGCGTTTGTGGTCTGACCAGAGCGGCCGTAGAGTCTCCCTGGCTGTCGCGGAGCCGCCACACAAGTCTCGCTGGCGCTGCGCTGGACTTATCGCGGAATCCTCACTGGCGGGATCACTCAGCTTCCCAGACTTCCGGCGGTCTCCCCTGTCTTTTAGAATCGGGTCTCGCTAGCTCACCTTGTACACTCTCATAACTACACGTCTATTACTACCTACTGATCAACTTTGAGTGCTCCGCGTGCAATTGCTCGTGCTTGGCACGGAGCTCTGAGTATGCGCTCGCCACCTTGTCCAACTTCTCCTGGAGGGCGGCCACCTGCTGCGGCGTCTCTGGGGCTGGCGAAGACGCGGGCGCCACGCTCACGCTAGACTGGATCTCCGACAAGTTGCGGAACTCGAGCTCCTCGTTGGTTTTCTGGGCGAGCCACTCGCTGAAGTCAACCTCGCGCGGCGTCTCGCTGGGTATCTCAGTGTACAACTGGTGCTCCACGGCGTCGGTGCCAACGAGCACTCTCTTCAACTGCGGAATGAGTCTGTGTTTCTTGTCGCTGTGAGCTGTGGCCGCGGCTCCGGCTTCGGACGCCGGCTGGGTGTTGCACTCAATGTGCGATATAGGCCCGTTGCACGGGTTAAACGTCTTGACAACCTGTCTGGTGACCACGTTGGACACAAACACCCGTCCCGCGGAGTCGCCGGAAACGAGGTTGGTTCCGTCAAACGACACCTCCAACTGCGTGACGGCGGTGGTGGCGGTGCTGGCAGCAGCGCTGGAGGCGCTGACCTCCTGCTGGTGGTGCACAAAGGTGCTTTCGAGGTTGGGGTCGCTGTCCAACGTCACGATCTTGTTGTTGCCGCCCACGCTCTCCAACACCGACGTCGCGCGGTTGACTTTGTACAAGGGGATCGTGCGGATCAACCCGCACGCCATGCCGACGTAGACGGCCCTGTTTGCCGGGTCGGTGGCCAAACACTCTATAGCACTAGGCACAATGAACGTGGTCAATAACGTCTTGGTGGTGATGTCGTAGATACGCATGGTGCTGTCGCGGGACGCCGTGTACAAGCGCAAGTCGTTGTAGTTGCTCGAGGACGAGACCACGACGTCGGTCACCGGTAAGGTGTTGTCGGTGATGGAGTGGTAGGGCTTGATGTTGCGCGAGTCGTCGTCGTAGGCGGCGATCATGTCGCTCGTGCGCCACAACATGCACCGTGCATCGTCTCCTCCCGAGACCAAGAACGTGCCGCACAGCGAGAACTTGATCACCGAGACTGCCTGGTAGTGGGCGTCCTTCACGCAGAGAAGGTTGCCCGAGGCGAGCTCCCACACGTAGATTTTTCCGGACTTGGAGCCGGCGGCGAGGAGCCACGGCACACGGTAGCTGGGCACGGCGTGGCTGGAGTCGCCGGCGCTGGCGGCGGCCGGGTGGTTGCAGATGGCCAAACAGGACAATTGTTCCGGGACCGGGATGCGCTGGTCAGGGCTCTCTTTGCCCCACGAGTAGACTGTGATCAAGGCCTTGTTGGGCGAGATGGCGAGGAGACGCTCGCCTCTGCCGCAGCCGGTCAAAACAGCGCCGTTCTGGGGGCACTCGGCCTGTCTGAAGGAAGCGTGGAGCTGCGAGGTGTACGAGGATGTGGACACCGCAAACGACTCCTGCGAGTGTTTGTCGGCGGGGTTGCCTGTGGAGATGTAGAAAACGGATTCTTCCATTGGGCGACGGAGCGAGGGAGTGGAACGGGGCGGGGGTGGGTGGTGCTGGTGGTTCTCCGAACTGGTGTGGTGATGCTGCAAGAATAGTTGGCGCCTGAATATTTAGTAGATGAGATGGGTCGTGCGAGGGTGAGGTGCGGGAGTAGCGAGAGATGGCGCGAGCAGCGTAACGCTGGCGAGAAAAGCCAGTGGGAGTTGGCGAGAAAAGCTGGTGGAAGCTAGCGAGAGCGCGGCGGTAGAGACGCGCGCAGCCTCGCGGTGTTCCGGGCCTGGCTTCCTGCGACACCGCCCCCGTGAGAGTTCTCGCGGCACTTCGCCACGCCGCCGCGCCCACGCCCGCTGCAATGCCCACGTCCGCTGCCACTGGCGCGCGCGCGGGCGCTCTCGCTAGCAGCTTCTTCTCTCTTGCCATTGCACTCTTCCCTCCGCTTCCCACAAACTACCAACACCATGCCTGTGGATATCTTAACAAGCGTGTTGTACGAGGGCCCCGAGGTGGTCCCCGGCTGGCAGTATATCAAGTCGTACGGCGCGGTGGTGGCCGGGTTGGCGCTCGTCAAGTACTACACGCGGGGCGCCACCAACACCTGGCAGCGGGACATGCACGGCAAGGTGTTCATCGTGACAGGCGGCACCGCCGGCGCCGGCGCGCGCGTGGCGTACGAGCTCGCCGCCAAGGGCGCCCAGATCATCCTCTTGGTCCGGGCCACCGACGACGCGTGGGTGGTCGACTTTGTCGATGACATGCGCGAGAAGACCAACAACTTTATGATCTACGCCGAGCAGTGCGACATGAGCTCGTTGCACTCGGTGCGGATGTTTGCCACCAAGTGGCTCGACAACCAGCCGCCGCGGCGGTTGGACGGCGTGGTGTGCTGTGCCGCCGAGATGATTCCGCGCGGCAAGGCGCGCCAGACGACGGTGGACGGGCTCGAGCGCCAGCTCGGGATCAACTACTTTGCCCACGTCCACTTGTTGACGCTCTTGGGCCCGTCGCTCCGCATCCAGCCGCCCGACCGCGACGTGCGCATCTTGATCGCCACCTGCTCGACGGCGACGGTGGGCGACATCGACGTGCTGGACCTCGTGTGGGAGCAGCGCGCGTACCCGGCGGGCGCGCCGTGGCGGCTCCACGGGACGTCCAAGCTCTTGTTGGGGCTCTTTGCCCGCGAGTACCAGCGCCAGTTGATGGCGTACGAGCGCAAGGACAAGGCCGAGTGCAACGTGCGCATCAACATGGTCAACCCGGGCTTGATGCGCACGGGGTCGTCGCGGCGCTTCCTCTCGATGGGGACGGTCTGGGGGCTCGTCTTGTACGTGGTGATGTGGCCGTTCTGGTGGTTGATGCTCAAGAGCGCCGGCCAGGGCGCGCAGTCCTTTGTGTTTGCGTTGTCGGCGCCGCTCTTCATGCGCTTGCAGGGCGGCAACGTCATCCAGGAGTGCAAGATCTTGACCAAGGTGCGCCGCGAGTACGACGACGAGGGCCTCCAGAAGAAGGTGTTTGAGGAGACCGAGCGCGTCATTGCCAGCGTCGAGAAGCAGTCGGCCATCCGCCGCAAGAAGGAGGAAAAGGAGCGCGACGCCAAGCGCCCGCTCGCCGAGAAGCTCCGCGACGAGCAGCAGAAGGCGGCCAAGAAGGCCGACATCTCGCGCAAGCCGGACACCGTCGACGAGTTGACGCACAAGATGAACCGCTTGAGGCAGGACATCGGCTTGGGCCAGCAGGGCGAGGCCTTGTTTCCCGAAATGTAATAGAAGAGAGGAGACGAGGAATAGGAAGCATGGCAAAGGCAACCGGGAGCCACCGAGAGTCTTCGGGGCCGCCGGGAGCCACCGGGCCCACGAAACGTGCTGAGGGCACAACGTAGCTGCAAATAGAGACGACCCAGATGGCTAAATATAAAAGTTACCGCGAAATTGAGAGAGCAAGGCTCCGGATGCTGCGCCTGCCGCCGCCATCCGGGGCGCTGGAGCTGCCTGGTGTACATGCAGCCCAAGGTGCCCGGGCATCGCTTGTAGCCCAGCGCTATCGCTGCCGCTTTGAGCACCGATGGCGATTGTGGGCATATCGCATCACGTGACACCGGCGGTCTCCCGATGGTGCGTCTCCCAGGGCTTGGGCCAAACGTTCGTCGGCGGCCCCCGAGCATCGAGCACCGAGCGAGGCCGTTTTAGATTTAGGGTTCCACCGTCTGACAGCGATGTCCCCGCAAATCAGCCAAGCCACCGGCCGCTCGTGCGAGGTGGAATTGGGGAATAAAACTCGGCGTGGGCAGGCGAGACAATCTGGCCATGTGTTCGTTCTCGAATCGTCCCCGGCGACAGCTCTGGTGGCGTGGAGGGGGCGAGCCGCGAGCCGTGCAGCCCCCAGCACGACTGTGGTGTACGGCGCTCTGGCCATAGGGCGCAAATGTGTAGCAGTGGCGTCGCGCGGCGCCAGCGGAACCTGCGGCGACATGCACTGCGGTGCCAGCGGCAACCCGCCCAGCGGCGCCATGCCTAGCGACATGCCTAGCGGTTTCCCACCCCCCGCTTTCCCCCCGGCAGTCTGATCTCCTGGCGTGGTGTCGAGTGCCGTTCGGTTTCCGGCTGGTGCCGGTGCCCTCCGTGGCGCCAGGCTCGGCGTCGGCTTCTGTTTTACGCCAGGCGCACCCACATTTACGCCAGGCGCCCGCGCCCGCAGCCTCGCGCTCGCCCCGGCCCCACGCCGCTTCCGCATCCGTTCGCTATCTCGACTTTCGCGCGCGCATATCGATTGGGCCGATCATATCGGCCAACCTCGTTCAACATTGTTGCCATTAGCCAGCCGGATTTGCTCCTCCCACCACCCAGAGCACCACTAAGAAACTCGGACCGTCGTTCGCCCCACTGACCCTCCGCCACCGCCCCCCGCCGTTCCCCCACCACCATGGACTTGGACAACCCCACCGCCACGTTCGTGGCCCCCGCCAACCACAAGCTACCCATCAGCTCGTTGACCCGCCTCTTGAACGAGTCCAACTCGGCCATCGCGGCCCACCCGCCGCCACCGGCCGCCGACGACCCCGCCGAGTCCTCCGGCACCATCACCCCGTCGTACCGCGACGACCACCTCGGCGACCGCGCCTCCACGCCCTCCACGCCCGCCGACTTGCCGCCCTCCTCCTCCGCCGCCGCCGCCCCCGCCGAAGGCGACCCCGTGACCCCCGCCGAGTCGTCGTCCACCGTCAGCCAGCTCCACATCGTCAACGGCTTCGACCCGTCGCCCGCCTACGCGCCGGCCGCCGCCAACACCTCCCCGTTCCCGCACGCGGCGTCGCCCAAGACCTTCGCCTCCGCCGGCACCGGCGGGCGCTCCTACTCCAACTCCATCTCCAGCAACTCGGCCTTCCAGCAGCGCGACGCGCCCGCCAGAGCCCCCGGCGCCGCCGTGGCGAGCCCCCGTGTCATCCGCAACAACTCGGTCTCCCACTCGTCCTTCCTCGCCAACTGCGGCGAGAGCTTGTCCAGCTCCATCCCCTACAGCGCCCCGGGCGGCAGAGGCAGCAGCGGCTTGTCCAGCTCTATCAACAACAACAACAACAACAACCCCCTGTTGTCCACCAGCTCGCATCTGGGCTCGGGCTCCAACTTCAACCTCACCTCGGCATTCAACGACCTCTCCACAGGGCACATCCCCAACCTCCCCAACGGCCAGCCCATCCAGTCCATCCATATCCAGTCGCCGCAGGTGAACTCCTCGTCGATCGAGCCCCGTTTCGTGGTGTCCAAGCAGCGCGTGGCCCAGGCACAGGCGGCGCAGGCCGCCTCGTTGGGCTCGTCGCAGAGATCGGGCTCCCAGTCGGGCTTGTCCTACTTCTTCTCGGCCAAAAACAAGCCGCAGTCCAAAAGAGACTACTCCTCCACAGACTTGGGCTCCTTCTACAATAATACCCCGTACCAAGAGCAGGCCATCGCCAGCTCTCCGTCGTCGATCTCGTCGTCAGACTCGGTGGGCTCGACCGTGCAGTTCACGCCGCAAACCAGACACAACTCGATGGCCAACTTGAAGCGCTTTTTCAAAAAGAGCGCCAGTCCTCAGTCACAGCCCTCGACCCCGGCAGTCTCCAACTTGTCCAGCTCCCTCCGCGCAGCCAACGGCTCGTTCTCGAACGTGGGGATCTCCATTCCATCCAGTGGCGCGTCCACGCCCGGCGTGACGTTTCCAAACGGCTCGTACGGTCCGTCTTTGACTACCTCCTCGTCCAACGCCTCAGTGTCTCAGTCCCCGGGCTCTGCTTCCATCAGCAGATCGTCGTCGGTGTTGCA
Organism: Suhomyces caryicola; assembly: GCA_030568635.1. Taxonomy (NCBI): domain Eukaryota; kingdom Fungi; phylum Ascomycota; class Pichiomycetes; order Serinales; family Debaryomycetaceae; genus Suhomyces; species Suhomyces caryicola. The sequence continues at coordinate 78,460 of JAJMGG010000035.1, read as the reverse complement.
GAACAAAATCAACTACCAAGAAAGGAGAGGGTCTGTGACCCCGTTGATTAACCCACAGCTGCAGCTTCCCTTTTCAAAAAGATACGGCAAGTTTGGTGAAAGCTTGGGTGCCGGCGCAGGTGGTGCCGTCAAGCTCGTCACCCGGGTGTCGGACAAACAAGTGTTTGCTGTGAAAGAGTTTCGGGCCAAGTATCAGAATGAATCGAAACGTGACTACGCGAAGAAAATCACCGGGGAGTACTGTATTGGCTCAACTTTGAAGCACCCCAACATCATTGAGACGGTCGAAATCTGCTACGAAAACGAGTGCATCCTCCAGGTGATGGAATACTGTGATTTTGATTTGTTTGCCATTGTCATGTCCAACAAAATGTCTCGCGAGGAAATCAACTGTTGTTTCAAGCAAATCTTATCGGGAGTACATTATCTACACACTATGGGTTTGGCCCATCGCGACTTGAAGTTGGACAACTGTGTTATTGACACTCGCGGTATAGTGAAGATCATTGATTTCGGCTCGGCCGTGGTCTTCTCGTATCCGTTCACCAAGACCTTGATCGAAGCCCAGGGAGTCGTTGGCTCCGACCCATACTTGGCACCCGAGGTGTGTGTGTTCAACAAGTACGATCCACGTCCAGTTGACGTGTGGTCGGTTGCGATCATTTACTGCTGCATGATGTTGAAGAAGTTTCCCTGGAAGGTGCCCAAGCTCTCGGACCCCAGCTTCAAGTTGTTTGCCAGTCGTGGCGAGTTCCAGCCTATCAGTGAAATGTTGAAGAAGACCCCTCAGGACTCTAACAGCACGCACGGGTCGTCCGAGTTGGACGACATTCATGAAGGAAGCGAGCTCGCTCAAGCAGCCAAGGCCGCCAACGGAGGAGCAGCAGAAGGGTCGGAAGCTGCGGCCGGGAGCAACGGAGTTGGCAACCCTCATACCAGCTCTGAGGTTGGTGCAGCCAGGTTGTTGTTGGCGTTGCCAGAGGACTGTCGCCAGCTTATTGGGCGCATGGTGGAGCTTGCCCCAGCGTGCCGGATCTCGATTGAGGATTGTTTCACCGACGAATGGATGAGCTCCGTCAGTATGTGTACGGTCGAAGAGAGATTGAGAGCCGATGGACAGACGGACCACGCCGTGGTCCGCTGCAGTGACCACGAGCACACCCAGGTGGACCAATCGAAGGCACACATTGCTGCTTTCGACAAGAACAAGAAGAAGTGAGGAAGAGAGGAAGAGAAGGAAGAGCAGGTAAAGCCAAAGAGACCGGCAAGAGAAGAAGCCGGCAAGAGAGAGGAGAAAAGACCGTGGATGAGTTCCAATCTACCACACTGGACCACCGGAAAGGAACACCCTGACGGTGAGGTCTGGTTCATACTAGAGAACCGCAAGGCGCGGGCCAAACAAGTCAAATTGTCGTTGCTTTGTATTTAGTTCTCGTTACCATTATAAACGTTCGTTGTAACTGTTGTAGATATATACATGAAGAGACCCAGGCGTGGATCGGGGGACCCGACCGGGCAAAGGCGGTCTGGTGGGGCCGTTTCGTTGAGCTACGGCGACACCTCGACGCCAATAACCTCGGCGGTCAGCAAGACGGCGCCCACGACGGCCTTGAGCTCGACGTCCTTGTGTCTCTCGTCGGTCTTTTTGATCTTGGCGATCTCGTAGATGTGCTTCAAGGAGATGTGCCCCACCGGCTCGTGGCCGGGTTTGTCGGCGCCCTGCTTGATGCCGGCGGCCTGCATCAACAACCACGACGTGGGCGGCGACTTCATCTCGAAGGTGAAGGTTCTGTCGGGCTTGACGTTCAACAAGCACGGGATCGGGGTGCCGGGCTGGTAGTGGGCGGTTCTGGCGTTGAACTCCTTGCAGAAGTCGATGGCCTTGACCCCCTTGGACCCCAAGGCCGGGCCGACGGGAGGGGCGGGGGCCGCTTTTCCGGCGCCCACGATTAACTTGATCACAGCAGCTTTTCCGGACATGGCGAGAGGCGGCGGGGGTGGAGCGGATGGCGGTGGAGAGGTGGGCCGGAGGTGAAGCCAGCCGTGGTGAAAAATTGTGGTGGGTCGTGGGCCGGCGACCGGGGTGCGCGCTCACTGTTGCGGCACGGGCCTTTTTTGTTTTGTCAGATGGGCCGCCGGCCCTGCGATGAAGACCAGCCGGCCCGCGACAACGCACCGTAGCAGCCCACCACCACGCCCAGCGCCACGCCAAACGAAACCAGCAGCCATGAAAACATTGCCGCTCAGCACGCGGGCGCCGACCACGGCGCTCAAGCAGCCCAAGGAGCTCTTCTGCTTCGCCAGGGACATCGACAACGAGTACATCCACGACCAGGAGAAGGTGCGCCGCGAGCAGGTGTCGTACTACTATCTCCCGGACTCCGAGATCGGGAAGAAGATCGACTTGCAGGGCGGGTTCTCCAAGTTCAAGCAGATCCCGGAGGCGGACAACTTGGGGGACTTTGGCGCGCTTTTGAGCGGGTTGAAGCAGTACGAGGAGACACACGGCGGGGTCAAGGCCGCGGTGGACATGGTGACGTTCCGCGGCCTCATGACCAAGATCTTGGCGATGCCGTACAACTTGCGGGACGCGATCAACCTCAACATCGTGGCGTACGACGGGCAGTTGTTCATCAAGTCGGACGACGAGCTCGAGTTGCGCCGGCGGAGCGAGGAGCACGCGGCGCAGCAGCGCGACATGCCGCCGGCCAAGTACGAGTACATGAAGAAGTGCGAGTACTCCGGGTACAAGTTCGAGACGGTGGCGACGCTCGACCGGCCGTGGGCGGAGACGTCGCGGTCGCAGATCGAGAAGCGCCACAAGAAGATTGTCAACAACTACGAGCAGTACATCTCGGTGATCCGCACGGGGATCGCCGGCATGCGCATCTTGTTGGCCGGGGAGGTGGACTGTGTGTGGGACTATCTCCCCGACAGCGGCGACGTGCTCCTGCACTACGTCGAGCTCAAGACGCTGACGGTGGTGGACAACCCCAAGCAGGTGGTCAACTTTGAGAAGAAGTTGTTCAAGACGTGGGCGCAGTGTTTCTTGATGGGCGTCAAGCGCATCGTGTACGGCTTCCGCGACGAGCAGTTGTTGTTGCAGACGGTGGAGGTGTACGACACCGAGCAGGTGCCGGTGATGATCAAGACGAACCCGCTCACCGACAACGACAAGAGCGCCAAGATCAACTGCACGGGCGCGTTGAAGTGGTACGGCGCGGTGATCGAGTGGATCAACAAGGAGGTGTCGAGGGACGACGAGTCCACGGCGTGGCGCCTCAGCTTCGATCCGGGTTCCAGAACGTTTTCGCTCATGGAGTTGCCGGCGGCCGACAACCAGCGCTTGAGAAACGGCGGCATTTTGACCGACGAGTTCAAGCAGTGGCGCGAGTCCCTCCGTGCGTGAGGAAGCGAGAAGAAGTAGAAGAAGAAGCAGAAGAGAAGAAGCGACGGAACAGCGATAGAGAAGAACATGCCGGTGGATAGGAGTATGTATAGTAGTAATCTGAAAGACAAGTGCACGTCAGTGCGGGCTGTAGTTTTGCATCGCGATCCAGCGAGCACCGGTGGTGCGTCTGGAACGGTGGGCCGGTGGAGCGGCGCTTGTAGGGAGCGGCTCTAGCGGGAATCGGGCCACATTTGGCGGTAGCGCGGGCGCGCGGGCCACATTTAGCGGGAGCGCGGGCCACTTTTGGCGGGCCACATTCGCGCGGCTCTAGCGGAGAGCGGTCTACGGAGTTGTGTAAGGTGCGCAATTGCTGGTGCCAGTGTTGGTGGGGCGAGACCTTGGTGGCCACGCCCGCCAGCGCGGCTAGCGTCAGTGAATGGCCGTCTCGTGCTACCCACAGTTCCCTTGTGTTGCAACCAGAGGCGAACAGGCCATAGTCGGCTGAAAAGTCCTTAGTCGGCTGGAAAGTCCTTAGTCAGCCGGAACCCCATTCGGCTCGCCGCGAGCGCTCGCCGCGAACGTCGCAACGGGCCGAGCGCACGGAGGAGACCGAGCCACCGAGCACCGGCCGTCGCCTCCAGCGCTTCCTACGGGCCAGGTCCCACGGCGGTGCCGGTCGCCGTGACCGTGTGGCCGCTGCCGCTGCCCTCAGCGCCGGTGCTGCTTGCGCTGGCCGCAGTTATCGGCAATCCGTCCCGCGCCGGACACAAAGCCAGGCTGCAATTTTCACAGGCCCCATTCCGGAGGGGAGCATGAGAATCGTCCCGTGCCAGCGTCCAGCATCGCACCACCAGTACCCCGGATCTGCGATGGGTGAAATAATTGTGGCACGGCGACTTCCGAGCGAGTGCCCGGCGGAGGTGTGGAGCGACGCCGAGGCAGCGGTTTCCGCCCGCGAGCGGCCCCGAGCACCCCCGAGCGGTCCCCGCAGTACTCCCCAGCCGTCCCAGCACTCCCCCCGGCACACCCTCCCCAGTAGCGCTGCCGGTCCCCCCAGCGCGCTCACCGCGTGCTCACGGGCCTCCGCGCACTTTTCTTCCGGTAATCCATCGGCCGCTTATCTAATGCTCGCATTATTGCCCGTTTCGGAATGGGGCCCGTCTCTCTCCACTGTTCCGAGGTCCTCAGCGGCGGCCCAGCCAATGATCTGGCGCTAATAACAAATCGCCCTGGACCTAGACCACCCCGCACTTATTAATGGAGGGGGCGAGGCACTCCACGGCTGGCCTCCGCTAACCGTGGTGTTTACATACGCCTCCGTATATATAGCGCAGCAAATAGCCCCGTAGTTTGCCGTCCCCACATAATTGCCCATTCCCATTTCTCCAGCCTACGCCCAGATATCACCACCATGGCTCCTACCTTCACAAACTCCAACGGGTGCCCCATCCCGGAACCCTTCGCCACCCAAAGAGTCGGCGAACACGGCCCGCTCTTGTTGCAGGACTTCAACTTGATCGACTCGCTCGCCCACTTTGACAGAGAAAGAATCCCCGAAAGAGTGGTCCACGCCAAGGGCTCCGGTGCCTACGGTGTCTTTGAGGTCACCGACGACATCACCGACGTCTGTGGCGCCGCCTTCTTGAACCAGATTGGCAAGAAGACCAGAATCTTCACCAGATTCTCCACCGTCGGCGGCGAGTTGGGTTCTGCCGACACCGCCAGAGACCCAAGAGGCTTCGCCACCAAGTTCTACACCGAGGAGGGTAACTTGGACTTGGTCTACAACAACACCCCGGTCTTTTTCATCAGAGACCCCTCCAAGTTCCCCCACTTTATCCACACCCAAAAGAGAAACCCAGAGACCCACTTGAAGGACCCCAACATGTTCTGGGACTACTTGACCACCAACCAGGAGTCCATCCACCAGGTGATGACCTTGTTCTCCGACCGTGGTACCCCCGCCTCCTACAGAGAAATGAACGGTTACTCCGGACACACCTACAAGTGGTCCAACAAGAAGGGCGAGTGGTACTACGTCCAGGTCCACTTCATCTCCGACCAGGGTGTCAAGACCCTCACCAACGAACAAGCGGGAGAATTAGCTGGCTCTAACCCTGATTTTGCCCAGGAAGACTTGTTCAAGAACATTGCTGCTGGAAACGGCCCATCCTGGACTTGTTACATCCAAACCATGACCGCTGAACAGGCCAAGGCTGCCCCATTCTCCGTCTTTGACTTGACCAAGGTCTGGCCACACAAGGACTACCCAATGAGAAGATTCGGTAAGTTCCAGTTGAACGAAAACCCCAAGAACTACTTTGCCGAAGTCGAGCAGGCTGCGTTTGCTCCTTCCCACACCGTGCCATACATGGAACCATCTGCCGACCCTGTCTTGCAATCGAGATTGTTCTCCTACGCCGACACCCACAGACACAGATTGGGCACCAACTACACCCAGATCCCCGTCAACTGTCCCGTTGCCGGAACTGTCTACAACCCCCACATGAGAGACGGTGCCTTCCAGGTGAATGGAAACCACGGTGCCGCTCCAAACTACTTGGCCACCGACAAGCCAGTGGAGTTCAAGCAATTCGGATTGCAAGAAGAGCAAGAAGTCTGGAAGGGTGCCGCGTGCCCATTCCACTGGAAGTACACTGACGCTGACTTCAAGCAAGCCACCGCCTTGTACCACGTCTTGAAGAAGTACCCCAACCAACAAAAGAACTTGGCCCACAACATTGCTGTGCACGCCGCCGGCGCCGATGCTCCTATACAAGACAGAGTCTTTGAGTACTTTGCCAAGGTCCACCCTGAGTTGGCCAGCAACATCAAGAGAGAAGTGTTGCAGTTGTCTCCAAGAAAGTAATCTAGGATTAGTATTTCTTTATTTATTAATGTTTTTCAAGATATCACTAATGAAAAGAATATGTATTTATTATAAAGTGGGGTACAGCACACACGTAATTGTCGAGTAATCACTGTCGAACGAGCTCCAATTGGACCGGCCTTTTGTGCGCCTGTCCCGGCAGCGACTTCTACAACTTGGTGGTGTTGCACGAGGCACAGGCACACGACGAGCCGCACTTGCAGCTGGCGCCACAGCAGCTGGCGCCGCCCGACGTGGTGCCGGATGCGGTGGAGGAGGAAGCGGTGGAAGAAGCTCTGCCAGACATGTTGAGTAGCAGACGACGGGTGGAGCGAAAAGGACGAACCTGCTCGGGCTATATATGTGGGGACGGGTCCTTCGCGGCAGATTAGCGGATCACCGCGCCCGATCGGGAAGTGTTTTCCGCCAGGTTTCGCCGCCACGCCAGAAGGCGATCGGCCAATCGCGTGGGACCACGAAGCACGGCTTGGGCGGCCGCCTACGCGCACCCCAGGAGAGCCTACGCGAGCCAAGGAGAGCCTACGCGCACCCCAAGGAGACCTTGGCTTAGCGGCCACGGTCCGCGCGGTGGATCCTCGCCCGGCTTGTTTGGGCCGTGAGCGCATCGGCCCACCCGTCACGCGATACTCGGTCACGTGATCGGCGCGGGCCCCCGGCCACAATGTTTCGGCGCATGTGCCGGCGGCCAGTCGCACCCGCACCACTGTCCTGCACAGGCCGCGGCTTGGTTGCGGTGTGGCTGACCCGTCACGTGCCGCGTGCTCCAACAAGTGAAACGAACCCGCACCCTTTTGCATGTTGCAAGCGAGCTTACGTCAAAATTCCCCCAAACAGCAGTGTCCTGTGTGCACGCATCAGCCAGCATGGATGGGGAACCGTAGTCTATTTTTGGTTCTAAGCCTTGAATGCGGCCAGCGATCATGGCTCGATGCACTTTCGAGTGCGGGTCGTTGCGAGCTTTTAACCCGATACGAACAGCAGCCATTGACGGTGTGACGGCGTTCCTGGCGCCAGCACCGACCGAGGCCGCAGAGCTCGTGCCGCGATGCCGCGAGCAAGGCTCAATGGCCGTGAATAGCAATTGCACCCCAAACTGCAACCTTATGTTTACCCCATCCTGGCACGTCAAGTAGCAACCTGCTTGGAGCCAGCACCGCGTCTTTGGCGTTTGTTGCCGGTGCCGTCATCACGAGCCTGTGGGGGAGGCTCGAGCATTCAGTTCGTAAACCATCGGTGATGGCGACAAGTCCGGTGGCCGCCGGCAAAAGCAGCACGCCGCTGCCGCCGGGCGGTGCCAGCAGCACCCGACTCGCCGCTGCCTGCCTGAGCACACCGCAGCCGGTCGCCACATCCAATTTTTCACCCGAGCACCACGACCCCCAGTTCTATACTTAGTAACGTGAATCGTTCCACGCACGCCGCCTAACAATAGATGTGTGCCTTTCTTTGTGCGTGTCAGACTTTATGCACGAACACAGCCACTCTCCACACCTGGGGACCTGACTGGTGCCAAACGCTCAACCAGCCATGTACCTGCCCCAATGGTTATTAGCTCGCAAACCCTATTTTTCAAAACAATTTTTACTATATAAACCCAGCGTCTGCCGTCGCCATGTTCGGATCAAATCATTGACAATCGAATCATTCGCCAGCCGTCAAACTCTTCTCATACATAACCAGATCAAATAATTCAACATGGGTGTCAACGCTATTAACTACGCTGTCAGCGACATTATCAACCAAGCCGGCTCTGCCATCGAGGGTGCTGCCAACACCGCCACCTCCGCCATTGGTGGCGCCGCCAACACCGCCGGCTCTGCTGTGAACGGTGCCGTGGGTACCGCCACTTCCGGTGCTGCCTCCGCCGCTGCTGCTGTCACTGGCAGTGCCAGCTCCGCCCTCGCCTCGGCCTCGAGCCTTTCGGGCACCGCTTTGGGCTCCGTCACCTCCAAGGTCGCCTCCAGTGCCACCGACGCCTTGAACTCGGCCAGCTCTTCTGCTGTCATCAACGTGTCCTCGGCCCTTTCTGCTGCCTCGAGCTCCAAGTCGTCCGCCGGTGGCTCGTCTGCCAGTGGCTCTTCCACCAAGTCTTCCCAGTCGTCTGGTAGCTCCAAGGCTTCTTCCTCCGCTTCCGGCTCCAGCACTGCTTCCTCCTCCAAGAACGCTGCTGGCTCCAACTTGGACGCCGGAAACTGGAAGAGCTCCGCTGCCGTTGCCGGTCTTGTTGGTGCTACCTTCTTGTTGAACCTTTTCTAAGGAAGAACAGTAACCAAAATAGAGGATCACGATTCAGGCTTTTCACTTCTCGCTCTTGGTTGACGGCTTTAATGTAACAGTGTCAGCCAATATTTATACTTACTAAATTACACAATCTTTGAACGTTGGAACTCGCTCCAGCTGTAGCAAATGGTGCTGATTTGGCATATTTTTCTTGCACCCAAACGGGTGATTGCAGCACACTGGCGCCAGAAATTGTTCGTTCCTGCATGTAGTCGCACATCCACCCTCATCATCAAAGACGCTGGCTTACTTACAAGTAGCACTGTAATGTCCTCGTCGAATGCCACAGGCAAAGCCCTAGAAGGTCCTCCGGCAAGACTCCAGGTGGACCCGGAAACCCTTCCGGACGACAAACCTCAGCAAACCGGAAATGTGTTCAACATCTGGTATCTCAAGTGGTCTGGAGGAGGCGACAGCTCTTCGAAGCGAAGCTACACAAGGCTGAAGTTCAAAGTCGATATCAAGAGAGACTCGGGCTACACGAAGGCCAAGTCGTCAGGCACGCCGTTGTGTTTGTTCTTTGCTCGTGGATGCTGCTACCTCGGCAAAAAGTGTCAGTACTATCACAGGCTTCCCTTGGAAACCGATTACATCATGCCCACGAGAGATTGTTTTGGGCGAGACAAAACTGCAGACTACAAAGACGACATGGACGGCGTGGGCTCGTTCAACCATACCAACCGAACCCTTTACATCGGGGGCTTGCACATGCATGACAAGATCGAAAATTCGATATCAAAGTTCTTCCAAGAGTTTGGCTCCATTGAGAAGATCAGGGTCTTGTACGGTAAGTCCTGTGCGTTCGTAACGTACCGCTTTGAAGCAGAAGCTCAGTTTGGGAAGGAAGCCATGCAGAACCAGGCCTTGGGCGGAAACGAGGTCTTGAATATACGATGGGCAAACGAAGACCCCAATCCAGAAGCCCAGATGAATGAGAAGAAAAGACTAGAGGAAATCGCGTATAATACCGTGAAGAATCTTTTGGAAAATCACGAGCCAAAAGTCAGAAGCTCGGAGAGAGATGAGCTCGAGGGGAAGAAAGCAATCACAAACAAAAGAGCCAAGGGCAGTGGAGGAAAGGTGGTGGAGAAAAGTGAGGTCAAAGCTATTTCCGATGCTCCAGCGTCTGAGGTCACTGACGAAAAGCCAGACCATATCGAACCTGCTGGAATCCATTTCAATGCCACTTCTCTCCAAACACTAGGAAAAATTCGGGCCAAGCAGACGAAAACGTTATCAACAATGATCGGAGAATATTCGAGTGATGAAGATGACGACTAGCAATAGGCTCTACAGTATATACTTTTAATGATGAACACGATAGTAATGCTTTCTTCCATTTGCATTCAGTCTCTAACTAGCTGTACCTGTGCTTGCTTAGACAACCAGTCGGGGCACTTCTTTCTCCCTCTCACCAAGAATTTCTTCAAGGGAATAAACAAGTCACGGTTGGAATCGTCCACGTAAGAGAAGCTCGTACCCGTATTACCGGCTCTACCGGTTCTCCCTATTCTATGAATGTACTCTTCAAACTTGTTTGGCATTTGAAAATTCACCACCAAGGACACATTGGGGATGTCGATCCCTCTGGCAGCGACGTCCGTTGCTATCAATATCTTGGCTTCGTTGGACCGAAACATCTCAATGGCTCGTTCACGGGCCTCTTGCGACTTTGATCCGTGAATGACGACAGCCTGGGAGATCTTATCTTGCTCTAGTTTATGGGCCAACCTGTCACAGACTCTCTTGAAGTTTGCAAATACTATGATCGAGTACTGTCCGTCCATCTCACGGATATGGCTCTGTATTGCCCTGGCAAGTTTGTCCGCCCTGATCTCGTCATCCTCTTCGCCGTTTGTCTTGGAGGGACCCAAGTACTCGAATATCTGCTGTATGTTATCAACAGCTTCGCCCGCGCCACCGATGGAGACGTATCCCGGCTTCAGCAAGTAGCTTCTCGTGATTTTCTCTATCGGTGGTGAAATAGTAGCCGTAAACATTAGCGTGACCCGCTTCTTCAATAGGAAAATTCTGGAGTCGATTGTGTTGTTGAGGGTCTCTGTCGTGGGTAGCTGTCCAATGATGGAGAGCAACGAGTTTTCGAACCCCATGTCGATCATGCGATCCGCCTCGTCCATAATGAAGTAGTAACACTTGTTCAAGCCGATGATATTTCTTTCAAGCGAGTCCACAAGTCTCCCGGGAGTTGCCACCACAATGTGTACCCCATCTCCAATGGAATGAACGGTTTCTTCGTACTTGTGTCCTCCAATGATGCTCACCACATTGAGCCCAAGGTGGTCACAAAACTTCTTGGCTTCTTTTGTTATTTGTAGCGCCAATTCTCTAGTCGGGGCCAAAATTAGACCCAAGGGCTTGTTGTAGTCCTGCTGGTGTTCAAACTTGAGGTAGTTTGAATCGATAGAGAGAATGTACGAGAGCAAAGGAATAAGGAACGCCAATGTTTTCCCAGAACCTGTTTCTGCTATCCCGACAAGATCCCTTCCATTCAATGCCAACGGGATCGCTGCTCTTTGGATCGGGGTCGGCGTCTCGTACTTGAGCTTCTTGACCACCACGTCCAAAAGGCGTGGCTGCATCTTTGCCTCGCTCCATGCTCTCAACGGATTATCGATCTCTCCGCCTTTTGATGAGATGTTGAACTCTTCCCTGAAGATTCTCCAGTCTCTGGAGTCCATATCGGCTAGGCTCTTCTCCCTCCAGCTTTTGTGCAGTGCTACTCCCAAGTCCAAGTCCGAAGGTGGTGGCGCATCCATGAGGAGCAGCTCATGGCCGGTCAGTGTGTCCTCCTCTTCTTTCCAGTCGAAATTGAACCGCTTAGACTTGTTCTTCTTTGTGTTTCCTGCGTCGGCTGACTTGACCCGTTTCAGTTGCGGCCCTTCCGCATCGACCTCGTCGTCGTCATACTGTACAATCTGTTTTCGTTTGGGAGGAATTGCCTTGGGCTTTGGATTGGCTCCGTTGTGGTCTCTGTTCTTGTCGCGGATAGAAGCCCGTTTCTCCTTGGAGAGGAACTGTGGCCGCAACGCAACCTCTGGCTCAAGTAGCTGCTCCACGGAAACTGGTCTATTGCCCATTTATGTAACTGTCGTAACCAGTGTTGCTTGCATCGGGTGCTTGACAGTGTGCCAGTGGTGCATCGGGAAAGTCGTGTCCCGGCCGCTTGTTCCGGCTGCAACAATGTTCGCTGGCGAGAGAACAACAGAGAGCCAGCAGAGGTAGCACGATCGTTAGTACCACTGATTCCCCGCCGTTTCTTGCTATACGCATGTGCCACTTCCGGCGGGTACCTGGCGCCATCATCGCTGCATGTTCGATCTAGCAAGATTGCCCGATCGGGTAGATTGAAGGCTGACGTGAAGATCCTAGTGTGGAGAAAAGTACGAGAAAAGTACGCCGCACCCCGAAACTAGTCGCGGGAGGCTCCGCTCGTTGACAGCTGTCTCGGTGTCTCTGGCGTATACACCCACACCCCCCTGGAGTATACCACCCCCCAGGCGGCCCGTACGTTCTCTCGCACCTCGTCCGCTCATTAACTTTCCCTATTGAGCCATTTGTAAACCAAGCACACGCACAGAGACTTGTGCCTATTGTAGTCTTCTCTCACATTGACAAATATTTTGTGGGCAGGCCCGCATTGTTAGCATTGTTCCTCAGGCCCATCATGGGTGCGAAATCGCTTTGTTCACCACTAATTGTGCTCTCCTGGTGGCCCACTTGTGCGAGGACTAATGGCCCACCAGTACCGTGGTAACCTCGAGGTGAGGGCTGGCTCGCTCCTCCGATTAATGGCTCTCGGAGATTGACCGTATTGTTTCGAGAATTAGATCTGGCTGGCCTGCCTACTTGACGACTAATTCATTGCGAATCTCGATCTATTGTGTGCGGCTAGCAGACACCCATCCAGTGGATTTGTACCAGCGATACTCGTTCGTGTAGCAGGTATAGCCCCAGGCTCCTCTACCAGCTCAGCCTTGCGTCTGCCCTTCGAAAACAGTATAAATAAGTCCCGCTCCGACTCCCAATTCCAGTTTTCTTTTCCTCATCAGTTCAAACACCTTCGTTTCCACTTCAATCACTCCAACCTCACCTCCACACTCTTTACAATGCAATTATCTCAAGTTATCGCTATCGCCGCACTCTCTGCCGCCACCGTCAAAGCCGCTGACCAAGCCGATGTCGACTTCGTTACCAAGTTGGTTGGCGACGCCCAAGCCCACGTCGACGACTACATTGACTACTATGCCACTGCCACTGCCGACATCCCAGCTGAGTTCATGAAGCTCGCCAAGCAAGTCCAAACTTACACTGACGACTCCTACACCACCTTGATCGACGCTGACAACCTCGATGTTCCCGAACTCGAGTCGTTCGCCTCGGGCTTGCCATGGGCCACCAGATTGGACTTGGGCTCCACCGAGGCCTCCGCCACTCCATCTTCCGCTGCCGAAGCCACTTCGGCCCCAGAATCCTCCGCCGCCCAGGTTCCATCCTCCGAAGCACCAGTTGCCACTGCTAGTGCTCCAGTTTCCAGCGAGGAAGCTCCAGTCTCCCAAGCTCCAGCAGTTACAGCCTCCCCACAGAGCACCACTCTCGCCGTGTCCAGCACTGGCGCCGTTGCCTCTTCGTCTCCAGTTCAGCTCGCTGCCGTCTCCAACAGCACTAACAACTCTGTCCCAGTCTGGGAGGGTGCTGCTTTCCCAATGATCGTCCCAGTCGGTGCTGCTGCCTTCGGCTCTGTCGCTGCTCTCTTGTTGTAATCTTAGAACAACACTTTACACTCTCATTTCACTTCATCTCGTCTTTGATTCGGTTAAACGGTAATCTTAATTCAAATATACAATCTTTATAAAATTTTCGCACCCAATTGTAAAAACTATCAAATAGTTGATACAATAGCAGAAAGCCACTTTCTAAAGACATTGACATCTCGTTCAATAGTACAACTACCATTTTGGTTCCTTGGCAGGTCCTTCTTCTATTTATTGTCTAAACACTTTTATAAATAATCTCAAAAAACAAATTCATAACCTCATTAGCCGGGATTAGTAGAGGACGGTGAATCAAGTATCACTTGCACCTCCAATTCTTAACCTTCTCCCAGTCAATATAAGAAAAAAAAATTTCAACATCTCTGTATAGTTTGTATAACGTTCTTCTATTAAGTTCCAAAACTTTTCCTCCTCTTTTTTTTGTGGGTGTCTTGAAGAATTAGTGGCAGGGCCAAACCTCCCTTCGATTCTTTATTGTCGACAAGCTGCTGTATTCAATTATCGCCGAATGGGTTGAAGCTTGGAAGTATTTGGTTACGGTTGGCGTTTTTGCTAGAATTGAAAGCTGTGGTGTTGCCAGGGACACGGCTATTGCTACCAGACTCTTTGCCACCTTTCTTGATCTCGGTGTTGAAACCGTAAAAGTAACCCTTGATTTCGTGATTCAAGAACTCAATCAAATTGAAAAGGTTGATCAGGTGGAAGTAGTTTGGCGCAGATAGCTTCTCAAACTCATTGATTGAGAAATTTAAAATTTGGTCGTTGCTCAACTCGTACTCTTTCGGGATGGAACCCAGCGTGTTTGTTTCATACCTGAGCTTTTGGTCATCAGGTGTTGAAGCATCTTCCTCGAAATTTCCTCTATGGGACTTTGGCTTGTCGTAGGGTAGCACAGCACATAACCAAATTCTAGTCTTGTAAATCTTGAACAATTCTTTAATCAACCCCCTGAAATCTATTCTCTTGAAGTTGGCAAAGTAGTAAAAAATCAACTTTTTGAAATCGGATTGATACTCCACGTTGATCAAAGTCAAGTCTTGTTCTAAGTTTAACTCTTTGATTTTGTTGAAACAAGTGATAAAAGCCTTCTTCTCCTCCAAGAATTTACCGCTGATCTTGTGAGTCTCCTTTGGCGTAGCAAATCTCAAGACTTGCTTCGTTGGCAAGGTAATGATGAATTCATTATCCTCGTTCAGATGTGAGTTGATAATAGCAGACGCATCCATTGAAGTAGAGTGTGTTCCATTAGTCTTTTGATGCCCGTGGGCTGATTGGTGATGATCTTCTATAGTCAAACTCTTCAAGTGTTCCAACTTCTTGAGGAAGTTGAAGAGGATTGCAAAGTTCAAATTCACTAACGGTTCAACAATCAAAACTGAATCCTTCCCTCTGTCACCATCAACAATTACCAAATCATTCTTTTGCAAAAAGATGTTGGAATTGTTAGGATACGATAACAAGTCAAACTTACCGTTTTTGTTGATCACCAAGCACAAGATCTTGTGATTAAAAGTCAAATTGTTCAAGTTCTTGATGAAGGTGATCAACTTGATGATTATTGGATCCGCCAACAACTTGTACATCTGAGAAAGAATCTCATTAGTCAACCCGGGATCTTGAAAATACAGGTTAGTCTTGAGATAGAGCTGCTTCAAGTCAGGAGAAGCTATGATATACTGATCCTTCAATATCAAGCCATTTTCTAACTTGATTGGTTGCTTGTAACCAGCATATCCTTGAGAGATATTCTGGGAGTTTTGTTGAATATCACCCTGTAAAGAGATGGGCTGACCGTGTTTGCCATATGGCTGCTTTGGATCCGCTTGGGATTTGGAAAGCTGGGGCTGACCTTGTTGTTTATCTTGACCTTGGTGTGCTTGCTGGCCCTGTGGAGGAAGCTGTTGCACCGATTGCGGTTGTTGTTGCTGCTGTTGCGGTTGCTGAGACATGGGGAAGGTGTTGTTTCCACCGATTGTCAAAGGAGGAGGGATCAACTGCAGGTGGGGGGAATATTGGGGCTGCAGAAAATCAGCCAACTGACTTGGCCTTCGGGCTTGAAAGTCATTGAGGTTCGAGTTCAAGTTGAAATTCGCAAATCCATCGTTGAATTGATCAAAGTTGAAGTTCTGATTATAACTGTTCATCATAGCGTAGGAAGACAAGTTTTTCGACGGGGCAGCCAGCGAACCTCCGAAACCCGAGCCTTTCCCGGAAAAAAAGGAAGACGAGGTTGACGGAGGCACCTGTGAGGACTGATTGACGAAGTTTGCGTTCAAGGCGCCGTCGGTGTTGAGGACCGGAGGGAGGTTCGACCGGGTGAAAGACTCGGCAGCGTAACTAGGTCTTCTCGAGGAGATGTTGCCAATGCCGCCCTGGAGCTCCAAGGGCAAGTTGAACGTGTCCTTGTTTCCGTAGAAGTTTGCCGGCATCAAGAAGTCATTGATGGGGCCCGAGGTGGGGGACTTCTCGGAGTCTTGGCCGTCCAATTCGGAGAGCTTGTTGAACAAGAGCGAGTTGAATCTTCGGTCCTCGTTCAACAGCATCGGTTGCGGCGGGTTGGCAGGCTGGGCGTGGGGAGGCGGTGGCGGCTGGGGTTGTGAGTTTGGGGATTGCCCGGTGGCCAGTTGCTGGTTTGGCTGTTGTGGAAGGGGCGGCTGTTGCTGCGGTTGCTGCGACGGCGGCTGCGGTTGCTGGTGCAGTAGCAGCTGCTGGGACGGGATTGATGTATTGTGCCGGTTGTCGGGCTGGGCGGGCGGCTGTTTGAATGGATAGGCCAGATCACTGTTTTGCAAGAAGTCGGGGTAATTGAAACTCATTCTTGGTTTCGGGTGGGCGTGATTGCAGAGCCAATGGACATATATCGGGTCTCGGGGGAGCCAGCGGGAAAAGATAGATAGGTCCTCCGGAAAGAAGTCTGGCGGATGGAGAACAGAAATAGAGGGAGTGGTCCACGCTTGGGCTGAGATTCTTGCTCTATAGTATGTTTTTTCGGGTGTATTGTTCTGGTGGAGCTTATAGTTTCAAGGCTGAGAGAATGACTAGGTGGGCGGTAAGCGCGCGACTGCTTGGTTTTTCTTCCACTACGGCAATATATGCGGGCCAATGTGACTAACGCTATGACGTCTGAGATCGACCCCACTATGCCGTCAGCGGTGTGTGCGCCGGCGGCGTGTGAAGGGGGCGGCGTGTGAGGGGGCGGCGTGCGAGGGGGGCGGGTGGCCGACGCGGTGGTTGAGTGCCGAGCAGCGCGGACCAGTAGCAACCCGCACGCGCCAGACGGGCCCGTCCGCTACGCTGGGCTCTCGTGGCAGGCTTAACCTCGCTGGCGTTTGGGCTTTGTCCGCCCCAGGCCCCTCCCGCACTTCTCGTGCGCGCTCTCCCCGGCGGCGCTCCCTCGGCGCTCGCTCTCGCACTTCCCTCCCCGGCTCGCTCCCCGGGCTTTTTCGCTCCCCCGGCTTTTGTCCCCGACTACGTCTGGCGCGCGTGCTGGCTCTGGCCAACCGCAGAGCTCGCCAGAGACGTGAGCTCCGTCGGCCACAGCCCGCGGTCGGGCCCCCAGGCGGCCCTCGGCGCCGTGCCCAGGCCGCCCGCCTCTACAGCAGCTCGTTCAATCAATTCAATGACTTGCATTCATAGATCCTATACACACATGGCGGACCGTGCAGTCCGCTCCGTTGAGCGTCAGCCGGCTGGCGTGACGGCTATGCCACCTTGGCGGAGGTCTTGCGGGCGAACCCGGTGCCGGCCTTGGGAGGGTACGTCGAGCCGTCGTCGTCCACCGGGTCGCAGGTGCACCAGGCGGACTTGGGGGTGATTTCCATCACTTCCCCAACATGCTGTCCGCAGCCGGTCCACGATTTATGATCTGGAAAAACGGTTAGTAGCTGTCAAACCCAGGCCGGGGGCAGGGCCCCGCCAACGTCTCGGGCACACTTACGACATATTCCACATATTTCTGTACGACACATCTTGTTTGCGTTCGCTAAATGAGTTGGGAAGAAGGAGGGCCAATTAATCCGAAATGTTGTCGGCCTTTATATACTCGGGGTTGGGCTGGGAAGCGAGATACGCTCCCGTGACATGCCGCGTATTGTGCGTCTGCTTCTCGGCCTATCTGGCGCTGGCGCGCGGATCCCTTGGCCCGAGCGCGGCCGCCAGTCAGCAGCGCGGGCGGAAAATCCGAGGTCGTCCGATGAATGGCGGCACTAAGTCGTGTGAACATGTCGTGAAACAGCAATTTGTCGTTGCACCACCGCAAAACTTGCGTTCGGCGGGCGTGAATGACCCTCCCTTTGTTAGCGAGGAGGGCCGCTTCCGCAGGCCGTCGGGGTCTGCGTTTGGCGCCTGCGTAGCGGGGCGTTGTGGGCCTGCCCGCGTCCCGACTCCTATTTGGCCCTGCCCGCCGTGAAGGCACAGCATTCTCCATTCTGGCACCACCGTACCATGCGCTTTGTGTGTGCTTGTCTGTGGGGCGCCACCGAAATGTGGGGCGGGCCCGCCGGCCTGATTCCCAGCGCCCGTCGACGTTTGGCCCATCGGCCTGCAGCCCGGTGGCAACTTTATTCGCAGCTGTCAAGCGCTGGTGTGCGCCACCACCAGACCACCCCACTATCACACACCCTCCGTACGATCAGTCCACAATGTCGGGACCTTAGGCGTGCAATGAGCAGCTCTCTGGTGTTGGTCCTCGGTTCTCGCTCCTCGGCACTCGCTCGTGCACTCTCGCTCTTCCGTTCTCGCTCTTCCGTTCTCGCCCTTCCGCCCCTCCATCTCTCACTCGCACTGTTCGCTACATTGCTCTCGCCTACACCCTGCCCTCTAAACAGACGTATTATTACCACTATCTATCATGAGATCGCGTCTCTTTTGTCATGACCTTGCCTCTAACAGCCCCCCGTTTGCTCCCGGTGAGCCTCGATGGTGTCCCCATCCTCCAACTCCAAGTCGTCGGGCGTGTTGTCGGGGGAAACCCGGGTGCCGTCGATCAAGAATCTCAAGCTGTTCATGTCTTTTCCTTGTCTCTTGCAGAACGCCTCCATGAGTCTTCTCATGGGGGTCACTCTTTTGATCTTGAAGAAAATCTCCGCGGAGCCGTCAGACACCCGCAAATTGATGTGGGTGTTATCTGGCTTCTCTTCTTTGGGTTGTTCGGTGTCAGACATGTTCCGGTTGTTAACGCAGCGCCGTTTGTTTTCGATTTCGGATCTGTTCTGTCATCAAAGAATACAAATGGCTTGGTGCGGCGCACGCCCCAGATTACCCGCACATATATACAAGAGGCCCCACCGTCCACAGTGGCAAGCTGACCCCAACACTGAACCCCTACGCTGTTGCGCTGCTCCCATGCGCTATTCTCATGCGCTGCCTCCGCCGTCTCCTTCTCCTCCCGGTGCTTCTCCACCATTGTCTCCACAATCGTCTCTGTATTTCTTCCATGTTGCGTCTAAATCACGCACCTATCTGCCCGCCTCATCTCTTTATCATTCCCCTCTTCCGGGGTAATACTTCCATCATTCTTCGTACACCCAAATACGAGTCCCCTTCTCGAGCCCTCTTCCCCTCCTTTGCGATACCTCTGCCCGCGCTCTTCTGGAGGGTGCCGCTCTCCTCAATTGCGTGCCTCGAGCTCCCTTTTAGGCTGGCGCACACTCGCAGTGTCTGGATGCAAAAGTATCCAGAGCACAGGGCGACGATGAAAATGTAATCTGTCTGCAAGCAAAGCTCCACCTGCCACTCACCCACCTGCCACTCACCCACCTGCTACGCACCCACCTGCTACGCACCCACCTGCCACTCTTTTTGGCCCGCGGCCTCTCAGTCCACTGGTCGCTTGCAGCCAGGAACCGTGCTACCGCTGTGAAACCCGCTTACGTTTCATGGCTGTTTCAGACCCCAGCTCTTAAATAGCTCCCTCTACCCTTCCTGCCTCTGTACCTCTGTAAATGATTGGGTCGTCGCGCCAGTACCTCACGCTACCCGAGCGGCTAAGCCAGTTGTACCTCAACAAGTACACCGTGGTGCTCGCGGTGCTCATCGTCAAGATCTATCTCTGGAAGCGAGCGATACTCTCGAGCTTGGAGCTGGCCTTGAGCAGCGTCAGCTGCGACGCAGAGACCACCCAGAACGACGTCAACAGCTTGGTCACGGGCTTTGTCCAGAACAACTTGGACCAGATCAAGTACAGCTACGCCGTGCTCGTCATCCTCATCGTCAAGGTGGTCAAGAATCTCGTCTTGTTCTACGTCGAGGTCTTCTTGGGAACGTACGTGTGCCTCTTGGACGCCGCCGTCAAGGGCACGGCCGCGTTTGCCGTCAACGCCACCCGGACCGTGATCGTCGACGTCAACGACACCATTGTCGCGGTGGCCGGCGACATCCAGAGCGGCCTCGACGGCATCTCGCACGTCCTCAACACCGTCACCAGCGCGGTGCTGGCGGTGAAGAGCTTGTTCACGGGCGCGTCCGCCAGCCAGAACATCAGCACCTACACGGGCCAGATCAGCCTCTCCGTCGCCGCGTTGAACCGCGTCGCCATCCCGGCGTCGGTGCTCACCGACATCAGCGACTTCGCCCGGGTGGACTTGGCCAACGTGACCGACTTGCAGGACTTGACGGCCTCGTTGATCGCCACGCCGTTCGACGCGGTCGCGGCCAAGCTCAACAGCTCGGCGCTCTTCACCAGCAAGTCGTTGCTCGCCAACGACACCGTGCCCGTCTTGAACACCACGGGGCTCTGCACCTACGCCGACGGGCTCGAGGCGGTGCTGCGCGCCGTCACGCGCAACGTCGATTTGGCTGCGAAATACGTCATGTTGGCGTTGTTCCTCTGCTGCGTGCTTCTCTTGGTGCCGTTGGCGTACGCCGAGTACCGCGAGCGCAAGCACCAGCAGTACTTTGCGTTGGACATCCAGGACCGGCGCCACCCGCTCTCGGCGCACGACGTGCTCAACGCGGTGAACCGCTTCCAGAACCGCCTCGTCTACGTGTTGCTGCGGTACGACTTGGCGCGCTCGCCCAGCTTCTACTGGTTGGTGAGCTACCTCTCGACCCCGTACGCCAAGGCGGTGCTCTTGATGGGGGTGCTTGGGCTCGTCGCCGTCTTGCTTCAGTTCGTCGTGTTGAGCGTCGCGGCGCACGGGGTCGGGGCCCTCCGCCACGACGTCCCGCCGCTCTCGCGGACGAGCGTCACCGCCTACGTTGAGCAGACCAACGTCTACTTGGGGAACCAGCAGGTGGCGTTGAACAAGGAGCTCTTCGGCCACATCCAGACGCTCTCGACGAGCGTCAACGCCACCGCGGTCGACTTGATGGCCTCGCTCAACGGAACGCTCGCCAGCGTGTTCGGCAACACGCCGTTCTCCGGGCCCATCAACACCGTGGTCTACTGCACCATCGGCCGCAAGGTCGCCAAGCTCGAGGAGGGCTGCGGGTGGATCCAGGCAAACCTCAAGATCGAGCTCCCCACCTTGAACCGGTCCATGGAAAACAAGATGTACGACCTCGTCTCGAGCCAGGCTAACTCCGTGGGCGGGGACGTGGCCAGCCAAGTGCAGCAGCTAATCAGCTTCTACCGGAACTCGCTCTGGGTGGAGTTGCTTATCAGCATTGCGCTAGTGGGGCTATGGGTCCTTCAGGTGTTCGTGGGCTTGGTGTTCTTGGCGGCCCGGCGCCGAAGGAGCTCCAACGAAGACCGGGCTCGGTCCTTGGATGGCACCTCGTACAAGGACAAACCCATCGGAGAGCCACAGCCGTTGACGGGCCGCCAGAGAAGCGAGTACGGGTATCCGTTGTCCAATCCGTACTTGTCTAGCGACGGCGGCAGCCTGCTCTACGACATCCACAAAAGCCACAACTCCACCAGCCACCACTCACAGGTGAACGGAACCACCACTACGCCGACGAGTATTGGGATCCGCAACTACAATTGAGCACTCCGTGTTGTAGGATAATGTACATTATATTCGATCTATCTGTTGTCAATCAGCCAGTGTGTGGGCTCGGTCCTACTTCTTGATAGGCGCTGGCTTCTTCCAGTAGTACTGCTTGTGAGTTCTTCTACACGACCTCAAGCCACCGGTACCCTTGATGCTGGCCACAAGACTCGTTCTGTGGTCGTCGTCATCGTTTTCTGGCATGTAGTAGTACTCCTCTTCCAAAGGCTTGCCTGCAGCATCCTTTCCCTGTCTGTAGATGATGCCAACACACTTGATGTTGTTCAAAAGCACCCGGATTTGTTTCAAAGACAAGTTGTCGGTGAGGACACTGATGGTCTTCAAGAAGGATGCAGGGGTGGACGAGAGACGAGAGAAGGAGAGGTGGTTGATGAGAATGTTGTTGATCTCCGGGATGTTTTCAATCCCCTCGATCCACTCTTGATTCAATTCCACCTTTTGGTTCTCTTGCACGAGCTTTCTCTTCTTGGGAGGCTCTTCGGACTGCGCCTTTCTCTTTGGGGTTGACGGAGTGCTGAATGTGTTCGACTTGTCGTTCAATGGGGTGTTTTGTCTCTTGGGTAATGCCGGGGTTGGAACAAGGGCCGGTTCCGGGCTCTTGTCTTCAAAGATCTTGAATGGTATTTTGGTTGGTTGAGGTTGAGCAATCTCCGGTATGGAGACGCTCTTCACTGCCTCTATGGGTGCTGATGGCTCAGGTGCTTCTTCCAAGTCAAGCTTGCGTTTCATGGGTCTGGTTTCCTCTTCGCTTGGCTTTGGCTTCTCAACAGCAGCTGGCTGTTCTTCTGTGTGGTGTTCGGGTGACTTTGAAACCGGTTCGTCCTGCTGCATGGCTTCGTGGATGATCTCTGGCACTGGTTGTTTGTGCTTCAAAATGGATTTGCTTGGGGTACACTCGTTATTGGCCTGGTGTGTCTCGGTAGCAAGTTTTATTGGCTTGGCAGGGGCCGAGAAGCTCTCAATGGGTACCTTGACAGGCGTGACTAGCTCAGACTGGTCACGGTTCTTTACAATCAATGTAGGGAGCTCGTCGTCGGTAAGGTCTTCGTCGATGTCGTAGGGATTCAACAAGACGACTCTGCGATTGATTTCCATCAAGATGTTTTCGAATCGCGGCATCGCTATGGTCTCTCTCCTGTTGAGCGTGAACTCTGTGTGGTTGGCGTCCAACTTGATGGTCTTGTGGCTCTCCGTGTATGGGAGAGAGTGCAAGTCCAAAGGCACGCCGGACTTGTTTTCCATGACTATGTAGTTGTCCTTTGCGTTGGTCGCGAAGAAGTAGCAGGGCTTGGGGATTCTGATGGCCAAGCCATTGCGGCCCAAGCACGTCAAAACCAACTGCTCCGAGTTGTAGCTGACCGAAATGTGCAGACGAGACACGTTTCTGTCGTTGGTGCCCAAGTGGAAGTCGCACGCCTTGGACGACCGTCCAATGGTGAGGTGGCTCTGGGTCGAGACCAAGGGCACACGCAACACAGCGGCGTCCGGGTCTAAGACGTTGAAGTCGTTGTTGATTCTCGCCGGGCCGACAGAGGCGGTGCCGGCGGGCTCGCTGAAGACAAAGGGCTGGCTGGTGTCAAACTTGACGCTCTTCTTCTTGAGACCGGCGTCGTCCTCGGTCGCTATCGGCGACGACGACCGGAAGAGCGACGACGACGGGTTGGGGGTCGGGTAGGCGGTCCGTCCGCGGGAACCCGCTTCGTGGGCGTCCGCCGGCTTGCTGCCCTTGGCAGGCTTGGAGAACGGGTCCGCAGAGTACTCGTCGAACAACGGCGACGATGGAGGGAATTGGTAGCTGGACATGATCAGAAAGGACTAGAGACGTATCGCAGCGAAGAAGAATGCAGGTGGCCGGATTTTATTGCCAGTAGCCACACGGTCACCGCCAGAAAGTTCCTACAGCGTGTTGTACACGAAAAGCGTGTGTTTATATCTGAAAGGTAAACAGACACGTTATTGGGGCGAGCGTGGTTTCGCGTTTCACGCCTATACGTGTGGCAGGACGCGCGGGTGCAGCACCTCATCTCTAGGGCCGGAGCCCTCGAGGCGCGGGCGGTCATGTGACCGGCGTGTCAGACTGGTGCTCGGCGCGAAAAGGCATTGCGGCGGTATGCAGTACGGTGTGGCCATCTATGTGCAGTCCCCCTTCCGTTGGCTTTACCGAGCGCGCTGGGCGACGCAGCCACTTTTGCCCGGCCGTGCAATTACCCTACCTTGGTCGTGCGCTTTGTCCAGTAGTCCTCACAGTACGGTGAAAATTTTCGATAGTATATTCATTTTTACTGTTCTCCTGTTTGATACAACGAATCATAATTATTAGCAATGTCGAGTACGTGTCGATCTATGAAGACTATAATGGCACGGGGGCTTTACAGCACGAGTAGCTGAACAACGAGAGGTCGGCGAACGATCGAGATCCGTCTCCAATAGACCGCAGATGTTGGCTGGGTCAATGGAGGCCATGATCATCAATATTCCAACCACCAGCGAGAACGAGCAGCCCACTGCCGCCAGCAACTGCCGAGCAGAGCGACGGAGCATGTACGCTGCGCAGGCCATCCGGCCAGAACTACTCGTGCTGAGAAGAGCACTCGGTCCTGAGTCCCACCCAGGAACTCCATACTAACTATTTTTACAGAAGGTACTCCATCTTTAGGTAAACGTCACAACAAGTCCCACGTCTTGTGTAACAGATGTGGTCAACGTTCTTTCCACGTCCAAAAGAAGACCTGTTCTTCTTGTGGATACCCTGCTGCCAAGATGAGATCCCACAACTGGGCTCTCAAGGCTAAGAGAAGAAGAACAACCGGTACCGGTAGAATGGCCTACTTGAAGCACGTTTCTAGAAGATTTAAGAACGACTTCCAAACCGGTGTCGCCAAGCCACAATCCGCTTAAATTATCTAATGAATATTAATCCTTTAAGAGGAGAACATTTTGGTTGGTTGAAAATATAATGTTAGTCTCTGTCACTATTGGAGATTGTAGTTATTAGCCAACAATAGATTAACTCATTTGTATCATAAGAGATCAGTGTAGAGTGGAACGTGGGTGCAGAGAACCTGCACCAAGTAGGAGACATAACTGCAGATTGAGGCGTGGAAGCTAACGGTTTTATTGGACTATGTACGCGAATTGAATAGATGCCTGGACTGAGCGGCCGACCGACCGGCTGGCTCCTGTGACGCGGTCTGCTTCCACCACTAGCGGAGCTCCTCGATCTCCGGAACGAGCTCCATCTCGTCAAAGTCGTTCGTCTCGTGGAAGTTCATGTTGAAGTACAAATTGTCGGCCTCTTCGTGGGTGACAAAGGTGTTCAAGATCTCCCGAGCCAACTCCACGGTGTTGCCCTCGTAGGGGAATTCGAGCCCGTTGGCGAAGTCGCTCTCGATGTCGGCCAACTCCGGCGCCAGGATCTCTCTATCGTACCGCACGTGGTTCAAGTCTCGAGCCTTGACTTCACACCAGGCATTGTACACAGTGTGCTGCAAGTGTCCCTTCAACCGTGTCTCCAAGAGGAGCTTGTGGGCGTCGATCGAGAGCGAATCGGAGCCAAACGCAATTCTCAGGAGCACCACAAACAATTCGTACATGGTCTCGGGATATATGAGATTGCTCAAGTCTCGAACGTCTTGCGTCAAGTAATGGAGGAGCCTCACGAACACCGAGATGATCTGGATGCGCAAGTGAACGTACTTGGACCTCGGGCTTCGCATGATGGTGTTTTGTTCCAAGCCGATGATCCGTATGATGCACTTGAAGTGCTCCTTCTGTTGGAACACGTCCAATGCTAGTTTGGTGAGCATGTAGTTTTCGAAAAGATTGGCGATCTTGATTCGGAGATCTAGCAAGTGGAGCTCATGCAACGAGTTTGTCTCGAACTTGTGCACTTGGGTCAGGTCCATGAGCTCGTAGGGTACGGGCTGAGGAACGAGAACGGTGAAGTTGTTCATCAAGTCTTTGGTCAACGGGATTGTCGAGTCGATTTTGATAAAGTCGACGTTGTTGCCGATCACTCTGTTGAGTCCGTAGAACATAAAGTCCTCCTTGATCGGGATATCGACCAAGAAGACCTTCAAGAGGGTGCTGAAAATGCCCATTGTGTCGCTCTCGGTGCTGTTGGCATAGCCGAAGCACTCGGGCGAGATGGAAGAAGTGAGCATTTCGACCATGTTGTAGACCAAGTTGACCTGGGACGAGTTGCTGAAGCGCTCGCTGTTGGAGGGAAAGCACTTGTTGAAGAGGTCAACGGGGATGACCTCGTTCCTCCATATCGACTTGATGAAGGGCTCGCCGTGCAAGGTGGCCAAGCTGACCAACTTTTCGATGATGTCCATGCAGCACACGAGCACAAACTTCTCGAGGATCATCACCTGGTTCGGGACGTCGTAGTAGTTGACAAAGTCCTCCTCGTTGGAGTTCGAGTCCACCAAAAACGAGAGGTTCAATGCAATCCGCCCCACGGCAACGAGGCACGACCGGATCAAGGCCGGTCTCGTGGCCATGGGCCGGAAGCTGATGGCGCAATGCACCAACGAGAGCAAAAACGGCACCGCCAAAATCGTCTTCTGCTCCAACAAGACCTGCACCAACGCGACCACGGTGGTGGAAAACTCGTCGATCAACTCGTCGAGCCGCATGTTCTTGTTGAGCATCAAGAACTCCACGATGGCGGTGGACACCGCCACGCGGCGCACCACCCGCAAGTTGTTGATGGCGATCTCGCTGTCGACGCACACCTTGCTCAAGTACGCGAGCGACGTGCGCCGGCTTCCGATGATGCAGTGGTTCCACAACTGGTCGGTGAGCAACGACGAGTCGTTCTGGAGCTTGATCACGCGGGCCGAGGGCGCCGCCGCCGCCTTCTTCTCGGGGACGGGCCGGTCGGCGCTGGGCTCCGGCGAGATGTCGATCTCGATGCCGTTGCTGGACGGCACCTGCGTGGTGCCGCTGGTCTTGCGCCGTTTCGGGTACGCCGCGGCGATCTGCAACTCGTTCTTGAGGAACTTCTTCTCGTCCTCCAACTTCTGGACCGCGTGCTTCAACGCCGCCGCCTGGTCGTCGCCGAGCTTCCTGATCAGCTCGTTGCTCTCGAGAAGCGCGACGATCTCCTGCTGCTTCTGGTGCTGCACCTGGAGGAGCTGCGCCCGGAGAATCGCCACCTCGCCGTCGGCCCGGAAGAGCTTGGCCTGTAGCTGGGCTGCGTCGGTGGGCGGCTCCAGCGGGCGTCCTGTGGGCTCCAGCGGGCGTCCTGTGGGCTCCAGCGGGCGTCCGGGGGCGCGTGCCGCTGGGGCTGCCGCCGCCGGAGCCGCCGCCGGGGCCTCCTTCGCAGGAATCTCCCGCGCCGGCTCGCTGTCGTCTCCCCCGCGGATCAAGTTCTGGAGCAACTCGTCGTCATCGTCGTCGTCAAACTCGTTGCCAGAACTGGACATTGCCGTGGCCAGAGACTCGGGCGTGTGTCTGAAATCGGTGGTGTCGCGTTTTCGTTTCGCGACACCGACGCTGGGGTGCGGCACGTGACTACATCTCCCCTATGAAAAATTTGTCAATCGAGTTATTTAAATCTACCGAATCAACCATGTCCACCGCCCCCGCCAAGAACGTCAAGGAAACGAAGGAAGAGGCCGTCTCGGTGCCTGCTTCCTCGCTCGTGCCCGTCCAGCCCACCACAATCAGCTCGAAAGACAAAACCACCCGCAGATTGGTGGTAGTGTTATCGCAAGCGTGCTTGGAAACCCACAAGATGAACTCCGGCAGTGCTGGAGGCGACAAATTTGCATTGCTCAACTGCGACGACCACCAGGGCTTGTTGAGAAAAATGGGCAGAGACATCGCAGAGGCCAGACCAGACATAACCCACCAGTGTTTGTTGACCTTGTTGGACTCGCCCATCAACAAGGCCGGCAAGTTGCAGGTGTATATTCACACCGCCAGAGGCGTGTTGATAGAAGTCAACCCCAGCGTCAGAATCCCGCGGACCTTCAAGAGATTCTCCGGCTTGATGGTTCAATTATTGCATAAGTTAAGCATCCGGTCGGTGAATTCGGAGGAAAAGTTGTTGAAGGTGATCAAAAACCCCATAACCGACCACTTGCCCACCAAGTGCCGCAAGGTCACCTTGTCCTTCGACGCCGAGGTCAAGAGAGTGCAGGACTACGTTGTCTCCTTGGACGACGACGAAAGCATATGTGTCTTTGTCGGGGCCATGGCCAGAGGTAAGGACACCTTTGCCGACGAGTTTGTGGACGAGAAGATTGGTCTTTCCGACTACCCGTTATCCGCCTCCGTCGCGTGCTCCAAGTTCTGCCACGGTTGTGAAGACGTGTGGGGCATCTTTTAGGGCTCCAAGAAAGACAAAAAAAAACGCACACCACAAGCACCAAAGCACATCGTAAGCTCACAGAAAATCACGATTCGATAGAGAAAAAAAGAGGTAGCCCCCATTGGATCGCCAGAGGCTTCTCAGACACCTCTTGGACACCTCGGGAGTCCTTTTAGACCCTTGTATTTATAGTAACCCCTTTGGTGGGGCAGTTGGTGATGGGACTGGATAGCAATTTCCCCAAGTTATATCTTTCATTCTACATAATACACCATTATCATACATATTTTGTCCATTGAAAATAAACGCCCATTACTCTAACAGTCCATGACTCCTTCTTTCCTCAACACCTTTTCAATCTCCTTGAACAAGGTGTCGGTGGTGACCTTGGAGCCCTTCACTCTCACGCACACAATTTCGGACATTTGGTTCATCTCGCGCGAGTTGATCTTGATTCTGAACTTGCAGCTCTTCAAGTAGAAGGCGTTCTGCGACGAGATCCCTCCGGTGATGTTGTAGGTGTCTTGCTCCATCTTCAAGTTCTTGATACCAAAGTTTGACCATGAGCTCAATAAGGCATACAAGGCTGTCGACATCTCCTGTTTGGGAAGAATGGTCTTGAACCGTCTGATTTCCGAATCAATGTGGTCAGGACCAGGCCCGCCGGAAGATGAGAACCACCTGAAAAACGAAGACGACTTTTGCTTCTCTTCCACAGACCCAGTTCTGGAGTCAGCGGGCGAGGGAAGTTGCTGGGCAGGCTTGCTATCCGGTGGTACCTCTTCAAGTGCCTTTTTAGAGCCCCACGAGAGCTTGCGGAAGATAGACCGGTTTCTCTTTCCTTGGCCAGCAGCGTCAGGTCTGTTGGTTGAGTCTTCGAGTGGTTTCTTGGCCGGCCCACCTCCATTCTTGGATTCATTCTCGCCCCTCCGCACCTTGGATAATGGTTGCGACTTACCTATTTGATCAGGCATATGATCCATCTTTGGAAGCAACATCGACTCGGCACTTGGAAGCATAGACTTGTGGTTTGGCTTGCTTACAGTTGCTTTCTTGGTTGCCAATTGTTTTTCAGCATTAGCGTTAGAAGCGTGCCCTAACACAGGAGACTTGTTTGGTTTTCCGTTGGGCAACTTGATGTTGTCAAACACATCCTCATCTCTGTCATCAATTTCACGAGACGAACGGTATGGTTTAGGCTTTTCGGAGTTGTTGCTCTTTCTTCTAGGAACCTTGTCGTTTTTGGTAACAAACGTCTCTTCTCCCAATTCGGTTTCGTCGCCTTCAGTAGGCAAGTCTGGCAATCCCGAAACTGGTCTTTGCGAAAGCTTACCTCCTGTGCTATAGCGAGAGCTTCGTTTTCCGTTCGATGCATAGTATGAGGATCTTTTGTTAGCCAAATGTTCTTCAAAATCCATGACAGAACCCTCGTCCAAAGGTTCCTCCTCATCTTCAGTTGGAATTCCGGCTCTATCTAATCTGTCAGCGAAACTAGTTCTCAAGCCAGGGTTTTGAACAATGTCTTCTTCTTCCTCATCGCCACTGTTCAAGATCGAGTTCAAATCACGGTAAGATTCCTTGGTGGAGTACATAGACAACACAGAAAGTCTCTTGTTTGAGTTGGTGAAGTTTCTAGACTTCCTAGTGACATTGGGGATCTTGACAGTACCAATCAAAGTTTTAGGTCCAGGAGACGATCCAGGGTCCCCATTCTTTATACGGCCATGGATATCCATCTGTGAGTTCAAAAGCCTGGATTTTCTGATCTCAGACATATACTCCTCGCTCAAATCGGAATCCTCAACCTCGGGGTCTGGAAGCTCGTACCTCGAGTCTCTGTTGTAATAGCTTCCCCTTGAGATTCTGCGGTCATCCATCACAGAGATTGTGGATTGACGGTTCTTGCTCTTGGGGTCTCTATGTACCATCGACTCTCTGTTCCTCGTCTTTGTTGAAGCCATTGATTCTCGGTTACGATTCCTATCTTTGCTGATCATCGATTCTCTGTTGGTCTTCTTCTTGCGACTTTTGCGAGACTCTTTCAATTCAGCTTCCAAGGCATCCTTTGCTCTGGTTAATTCGTCGTTTTCGTAGGCCATCCACAATGGATCTAATCTAGAAACTGGTCTTCTGGTCAAGATAGGTTGTTGCCTGCTTGGTACCGGCTGCGTAGCAGATCTTCGTTTCAACTTCTCGACATCTTCGGCAGTCAACTGTTCGTTCTTGTTATTGCCTTCTGACATCGTTCTGAGTCCAGATTTGGAGTGTCTCTTCGGTTGACTAATATCATTGTTGACGGTGATATCATGCTCACTGTTATTATCACCATCATCCTTCACCATGATACTGAGCTTTTTGGAACTCAAGATGGACTTCCTCTTTTGTCTTCTTCTCTTCTTCTCCAATTCTTTCCTGGCTCTCAATTCGGCTTCGTGTTTCTTGCGTTCAAGTTCCATTAGTCTTTCGTACTCCTTTGCTTCTTTTTCTTCCTCGTCTATCAAGTTTTCGTCTTCTTGGTCGTATTGTTCCTGATTGAAGATCTTGTCACACAAGGATGCAAAGGTTGCAGAAGTTCTCTTGGTCTGCTTGTCCATGTACTCCCAATCAGTCTCGCCGGCAAGTTTAGCGTATGTTGATAAAAGCTTCATGGTGATCGAGTTCCTCTTGAGGCCAGTGGTCATTGAGGCCCTCAACGACTTTCTTCTGGATAATCTGTTTTTGGAGTTGCTCCTCTTGACGATGGAAGATCTCTTGTTGGATGACAGCGTCACTCCACTTCTGGCGTCTTGAGAAGTAGCATAAGCCATCAAGTCCTGTGAGCTTATTTCGTTGACAATTGGATTGGAGTCTCCATCTTCTTCGGCCGATTTCAATGGCTGCGAATGATGTAATTTGGGATGAACGTCAGCGTCGACTGTATCATGTTGGTAGTTGTATTGATGTGTTTTCAGGGTTCCCTCTTCAACTATGGGTTCTTGCTGGTATATGTACTGGTGGTTTTTCAAATGACTATCCTTGGAAGGTAAAGATGGGGGCATTGACTGCAAGGAGCCATTCCGTTGGGCTGACACAATTTCATTGTAGATGTTTCTGGGGATGGCGGGAGGTGGTGGCGATGATGCATAGTCGTCGTTCGGGTTCTGTTGGTATTGGTACTTCCTAGGAGACCTGTTCGGTGACTTGTATGGAGATCTTCTGGGAGACTGGTTGTAGCCGTACTTTCTGGGTGACTTATATGGAGACCTTCCGGGAGACAGATTATAGCCGTATTTTCTGGGAGACTTTCGAGGGGAGTTTTGGACACTGGATGATGCCGACATTCTGCCGTTGGCGCCGTTTCCGACCGAAGTTCTATTTTGGCCACCCGCGGTGTTCTTGTATTGGAAAGACGAGGGTCTGGAAGCACTGATCTGGCTTACATTTCTCTTGGGTGTGTTCCTGTTGCTGACGGACCCGCTGCGGGTCATGCCTCTCTTTGCGTTGAAGCTGTGTGACTTCTTGGGTGAGCTCAGGCCGTTCTCGCCTCCCTGGTTGTGTCTATATCTCATGAGCAAGGCGTAGAAGGTCTTTTCGGCGTTCGAGCCGTTGCTTAACAAACAGCGGATGATGTCTTGCTGGGGTCTGTCGTGCCACAAGATGGACAAGTTGGCCAAGATTTGTTTGTCGATGTTTTTCACGGAGCCCAAGGACTTGTAGGCGGTTTCCGGGTGGGGCAAGGACTTGACGCTGATCAAGTCCTCGTTGGGTATTGGGTATTTGTTCAACAAGGGATGCGAAAGGATTTTCTCTGTGGGGATTCTTTTGATGGGGTCGACGGTCAACATGCGGCGGATCAAGTCGCGGGCCTCTTTGCTCAAGTCGTCTGGCATTTCGAAGTTGCCGGCCTGGACCTTCAACAACAAGTTTCTTATGTTTTCGTCGTCAAAGGGCAAGCGGCCGGTCAAGAGGGCGAACAAGATTACGCCGCAGGACCAGACGTCGGAGGCGGCGCCGTGGTACTTGAGGCCGCTGACGATTTCCGGGGCGGCGTAGTGCGGGGAGCCGCAGGAGGTTTCCAACAACTTGCCGTTGCTCTCCAAGGCGGCCATGCCGAAGTCGGCCAACTTGACGTTCAAGGAGGCGTCGAGCAACAAGTTTTCGGGCTTCAAGTCACGGTGGCATATGCCGAGGGCGTGGCAGTAGGCGGTGCCTAGTATGATTTGGCGGAAGTACTTGATGGCCTCGATTTCCTGCAAGGGACCTCTTTCGACGAGGAGGTCGAACAACTCGCCGCCCTCGACGTACTCGAGCACGAGGTAGAGGGCCTTGGAGGTTTCCCACACGTCGTAGAGGCGCAACACGTTGGGGTGGGTCAACAACTTCATGATGATGATCTCGCGCTCGATGCCGTAGGGCAAGCCGGCGTCGTCGGTCGACTTTTTGTGGGAGCCGTCGTTTTCCTGGAGCTCGGACTTGGAGACCACCTTGACGGCGGCCTTCTGGCCCGTGGTCTGGTGGGTGGCGAGGAGGACCCGGCCGGTGGCGCCGCGGCCCAAGGTCTTGCCCAACTTCCACGGCCCGATCTTCTGCGGGTGGGTGTGGCTGGACGACGTGATGGACGACGTGATGGACGCCTGTCTGGAGTGGGGCATGTTAGCGAGGGGAGTGCTGGAGGGGGCGGTGTGCGGTGGTGGCAGCAGCGGGGGCGGTGACGGGACTCGGGTGGAGGACAGCAGGGGAGCGAAAGAAGGTGTGTGCTGAAGGGTGTGCTTGGTGGGAGGGTGCTGGGGAGTGACGGCGTGCTGGAAGAAGTGTGTGGTGGTGGGTTCAAAAACAGGGATGACAACACAAGCCGAACGTCGTTAGTTTAACAACACGCCGTGCAGGCCGAAAAATTTGTCTGAGCCAAACAAGACGCGTGGGAGCGACGCGCCGCATCGACTCCTTGCCGCGCCCGATCGGGAATAATGGCGCTCGCTTTGGGCCGCCGATGTGCACTCCATCTGGGCTGCGAGATGAGACGTAGGGCTTGCCGGCGAGACAATGGCGATGCGGGTGTGAGAATCGGAGGGGCGGTGGTCGTTCCGGGCCGGGGGGCGGGCCAGCGTTTCGGGGCCGGTGGTTTCAGCGCTGGTGGGGGCGGGGCCGTGATTTCAGCGCCAGTAGGGCCGGGGGGCCGCCGGGGCGCCCGGACGCCTGGGCCCGCTCTCGTCTCGTGCCGCCAGCTCGCATAGGGGCTTGAAACTTGGGGCTGATGCGCTGCCGATGCACTGCGAGGCAAGCGGGCGGCCGGTTTGGCCGCAGCTGCCGCCGTCCAGTACTGCAGTACGTGAGTCTACGGGAGCCCCGGCGGGCAGTGGCGGAGTCGCGTCTGCTGGAGTGGTCTGGTGCCTCGCGTCTCCCTCCAGTACGTCTCCCTGCGCACTTCTGTAGGTCTCCCTACGCATTTCTGGAGTTCTCCCTACGCACTTCCCCTGAAGTCTTCCGCGCACTTCCCCAGAGGTCCCGCGAACTTCTACTTTTTCCCACCCTTTGGAGTTTTGTTGCGAAATCTGAACAAAATCATGCGACCGGTGCCAGTCGTCCAGCACAGGAATGACGACAGACGTACTCACAGACAGCAGGCTCCGCTGTCTGCCACCGCTAGCCTTCGGTCACTCTTCTTATCTGCCTTGATCGCTGTTTTCTCTTTCACCGCTTTACTTTTACCGCTTTCACTTTTACTCTTACCGCATTGCTTTCACATTCCATGTCTATTCTTTGCTTCTCTATCTGCTACTATACATAACCGTAAAACATCGCGCTTACGTCATACCACCCCGACCAAGTGGCCCATGCCTCTCCAGTCTCCGACGTCGCTGACGTCGCTCCCGGCTGCTCGACTTCTCTCCCCCCATACTCCGCTGCTCTCCCTCACAACCCCATCCCCGTGAGAAGCTCCAACTGCTTGGTCAAGTCGCTCTCCACCGCCTGCTGCCCCTCGCGCGTCTCCTTGTCCTTCTTCATGTCGTCCTTCAACGCCCGCACGTCCAACGCGGACCGCGGACTCTCCTCCTTGGCCTTGGCCATCAACTGCTGGATCTCGCTGATCTCGCCCACGTTGGCGTTCAACTGGTGGATCTGGCGCCGCGTGGCCTTGACCGCCGACTTTTTCACCTTGGCGTCCGCTTTCTTCGCCCGCCCGGGCTTGCCGATCCGGCCCGCCTGTTTCTTGCCGGTGTCTGCTTTCGCCATGCTGTCTGTGGTGTTGTAGCGGGTGGTTCGGAGATGAGCCTGTCCTTGGGTCCTCGGGCGCTCATTTTGCCTTGCTCGCTCATCGCGTCACGTGACCCACTGTTCCACGTGACGCGCCACCCCATCGAAAAAAAAAGCTCCCCGATGCCAGTGCCTTCTCCCTACCACCCGCCACGACACCATGGTTTCCACACACAACAGAGACAAGCCCTGGGACACCCCCGAGATAGACAAGTGGGCGCTCGAAGAGTTCCAGCCCGAGCACAACGCCTCCGGGCAGCACTTTGCCGAGGAGTCGTCGTTCATGACGCTCTTCCCCAAATACCGCGAGCAGTACTTGCGATCGATATGGGCCGACGTGACCAGAGCGTTGGACAAGCACTTCATCAAGTGCGAGTTGGACTTGGTCGAGGGAGGCATGACGGTGAGAACCACCACCAAGACGTTTGACCCGGCGATGATCATCAAGGCGCGCGACTTGATCAAGTTGTTGGCGCGGTCGGTGCCGTTCCCGCAGGCGATCAAGATCTTGGAGGACGACATCGCGTGTGACGTGATCAAGATCGGCAACTACGTGTCCAACAAGGAGCGCTTCATCAAGAGAAGACAGAGAATGGTGGGGCCCAACGGGAACACGTTGAAGGCGTTGGAGTTGTTGACCAAGTGCTACATCTTGGTGCAGGGCAACACCGTGAGTGCGATGGGCCCCTTCCGCGGGTTGAAGGAGGTGAGACGCGTGGTCGAGGACTGCATGAAGAACATCCACCCCATCTACTACATCAAGGAGTTGATGATCAAACAGGAGTTGGCCAAAAACCCCGACTTGGCGGAGGAGGACTGGTCGCGGTTCTTGCCCAGCTTCAAGAAGCGGAACGTGGCGCGCAAGAAGAGCAAGATTCCAAAGGGCGAGAAGAGAGTGTACACGCCGTTCCCACCAGCACAGACGCCGCGTAAGATCGACTTGCAGATCGAGAGTGGTGAGTACTTTTTGGGCAAGAAGGAGAAGGAGTTGAAGAAGTTGTCCGAGAAGCGGGACAAGCAGGAGGAGGTGAGCGAGCAGCGCAAGGAGGAGAGAGCGAAGGACTACGAGGCTCCGCAGGAGGCCGAGTACAGCAACAAGTTGTTAGAGAAGAAGGACAAGAAGGAGAAGAAGGAGAAGAAGGAGAAGAAGGAGAAGAAGGACAAGAAGGAGAAGAAGGACAAGAGCGACAAGAAGGAAAAGAGCGACAAGAAGGACCGCAAGAGATCACGTGACGACGACGACGAGGGCTCGGCCAAAAAGCCCAGATCATAATATAGCAGATAGTAATAAAAGTGTGCCCGAGAGCGAAAGAACGCAGTGCCGGCGCCGCCCGCGATGGGCGCCATACAGCGTCGCCAGGTAGTCCCTGGCTTTTTTATGTGTGGCCCGCCGCATTGTGCCTGTGTGTCGATTGTTGTAGCCGTAGAGATGAGATTGGCGTCTCATACGGGGCATGTGCCTTCCTAATGCGGACGGTCGCATCTCGGTATTTACATTTTCAGCTCAGCGTTATGTAAGCGGCGAGCCAGCCAGATCGATCCTTAAGAGCCAGTCCACCAGTCCCACCGTCTCTCCTCCCACCCTACCACGCCGAGCTTCCACATGTCGCGGCTCGATCAGATCATCTCGTTGGTGGAGGATTTGGACACGCGGTCCGACGACCTTTTGGCGTCGTTGCACGAGAGCCACACCATCATCGACAACATCTCGAGGATGAACCACCACGTTTCCAGCATCGACCACACCATCGACGACATCCGCGACCTCATGGGCGACAACACCGCGCGCATGGGCGAGTTCGGCAACCTCTACGAGAAGTCCTTCTACTTGGAGTCCAACATGCACGTCAACGACCACATCACCAACCAGACGTCGCTCGAGATGCTCGCCCGCGAGTTCCAGCACTTTGTCAAGAAGTTGGTCAAGAACGACGAGTACTCGGGCGTGAGGGCGGCCCAGACGGCGCCCCGTCCGGGCCGCGCCGAGGACCCGTTCGGACGCCACGGCGAGCCGGCCGGGCGCCGCGACGATCTCGCGGGACCGTCCGAGCACAGCACCGAGCGCAGAACTGTGGAGCACAGCACCGAGCGCACCACGGAGCCGGGCGCTCTTGCCGACGACACCCCCACCGCGCCGCTTCTCTCCAAGCCGTCGGCGTCGAGCCTCACGCTCAAGCCCATCCGGTGCAACGCCAAGCGGGTCTACAAGAAAAAGTCCCGCTACCGGCTCTCCGGGGTGTTCAACATCAACCCCATCGCGTACGGCGACACCCACACCCCGCGGGCGCACCGCAGCGCGGCGTACGGCCTCAGCCCGGGCGCCGCCGCCAGCGAGCTCGTGACGCCGTCGAGCGACGACACGTTCGGCTCGACGCTCATGGACGCCGGCACGCCGCCGCGCGCCGCCGCCGACGACGACGTCTACACGCTCGCGACGTCGCCGCCCGACGCCGCCAGCCTCCGGTTCCGCTCCAACTCGCTCCCCGACACCCTCACGTCGCACGGCGACGCCCGCGAGCCGCCGCGCGCGCCGCCCGCCGCCGACGACGCCGCGCACTTCCACCGCCTCAAGCACTTCATCACCTACGCGCACTTGCCCGGCGGCCACGACCACAAGTCGCCGCTGGCGCCCGCGGTGACGGCGCCCGCGCCCGACGACTCCCACTTGCATCGCACCGCCGCCAGCCCCGCTGAGCCCGCGCGCCCCCACAGCGACACCGCCCCCGACGCACCGTTCGCCTTCGACCCCTTCGCCTACGCCAGCATCGACGACCACACCGACTTCGACAACCTCGAGCACACCGACTTCGACAACCTCCTGATGGTGTCGGAGGTGTCGCACTGCGACGACACGGCGGGCGACTTCTCCAACTTCGACCACTTCTTGCGCGGCCTGCGCTTCGACCTCAACAACGCCTTCCCGCACCTCTTGAACAAGTCGAGCTCCCACGACAGCGTGTTCCAGAGCTTCGCCGTGGACGCGCCGCGCCCCAGCGACAAGTTCCACAACCCGGCCGCCGGCATCAAGCCCAAGCCGGCGTGCCCCGCCATCGAGCACGCGCACTACGTCGAGGAGCGCCGCGCCGACCCGCGCGACGACCACCGCGACGCCGACCCCAAGCGCTTGTTGAGCGAGGTGATCCTGCGCAACGCACAGCCCGCCGCGGCCCCGGAGCCGCCGTCGCCGTCCAAGTTCTCGCTCTTCAGCTTCGCCTTGGCGTCGCCCAAGAAGCCGCCAGCGCCCCCGGCGCGCCCCGCGCCCGCGCCCGCCCCAGAGCGCCGCAACAGCATCGACAACATCAGCAGGTCGCTCACCGACAGCTTCTTGAGCTTGGTCAACAAACCGCCGCCGCCGCCGCCGCCGCCCCGCACGCACGCCCCGCGCAGCCTCCACAAAAGCAAGTCGATCACCGTCAAGAACGAGATCCACGACAAGCGCTTGCCCATCCGCGTCCCGCGCAGCGACGGCAGCCACTCCAAGCTCATTCTCGGGCCCAACAACACTCGCATCATCGACCACGGCGCGGCGTCCGTGTTCCGCCGGCCCTTGGTCACCAAAATCAGCCACAACTCGTTGAGAGAAGCCTTGTCGGGGAGCTTGATCCTGAGCTCGTACGACAGATGACCGCCGCCCCAATCCCTTGGCCCATCCTAGTCAGCATTCCCCGGTCCATTCTTGGTTAACATAAACTCAAGACCCTGCATCCCGCTTTCATTATACCCGTTGTTCAAGCAGACGCCAACAAGGCGCATTGACTTCCATTCATTCAATTCAACCGTCGCGTGCCCCTCACGCTCTTGCGAATCATTCTTTAATTATCATCACCATCGCACAATGCACAATGCACAATGCACCATACACACAATACACACAATACACTCACATCACACGACACACAAGACAACACTACACACACACTCACCCATTGCCAGTGCCCAGACGCATCTAGCGCCCTCTCCTTCCTCCTATTTATACTTGTTTATTACCCTTTATATACACAACACAAGTCTCACGAGTCAAAGCCCCCGCAGCTGAACAACTTCTTGCCGTGCTCCTTGGACATCTGCACCCCTCTCTCGATCTTCTTTTCCCTCTCGCCCTTGTACTGGCTCTTGTTCTTCGAGTTGCGCGACAAGTAGGTGATCGACGCCTTCGACCCGGCGGCCACCTTGTACTGCTTGCTCACCGTGACCCCGGAAAACTGCTTGCCGGTCTTGATCTGTATCCCTTGTTGGTCCTGGAACGACTTGAACGACTTGACTATCGAGGGCTTCTTGAACGACGGCATAAACTCGTCGTCCTCGTCTTGCTCGTCGGCATCGGTCACGTCCCCGTCGTCCCGGTCCCTCTTTTTGCTGCTGTCGTCGGCGACGGTGTCCTGGCTCGACGGACTCTCGCTCTTTTTACCGGTCAAGTTGCTCAAGCTTCGAGACTTGAGTACTTGCAAGTCTTCGATGTCGTCGTCAGAAGCGACTCCATGTTGATAGTTGGATAACCGTTGTGCTCTCTCGTACTGTACGTCGTCCCCTTGAACCGATGTCAAGTAGGACAATTGCTTCTGCACGAACGACTCCTCAATCTTGATCGTCTTCTTGACAGGTGCCTCTTTCTCTATGCTATCGTCGTCATCCTGGTCGTTTCCCTTGTCGTCATCTTCGGATTCGCCCGCTTGATCCTCATCCTCGTCATCATCGTGTATGTTGATCACCGACTCCACCTCTTGAATCGAGGCATAGAACGCCTTCACTCTTGCGTCCTTCGACAACGCCAGTAACTTCTTGTTGTTGGCAAGTCTCTCCTGTTGCTGCTTCAACTTCTGTTTCCTATATGCAGCCAACAACTCGTCCTCTTCGTCACTGAGCTCGACATCAAACCCATTGCCAGCAGCTTTTTTGGTCAACCGGTGATTCTTGACATCGTCCAACAACTTCTCCAATTCCTTTTGGTCTTTGATTTGATACTCTTCCATGAACTTGTTCCTGATTTCTTCGTTCTTCAAATCAATGTTGAAATCGTTATCAATCATTCTTTCATCGTCAGAGTTGGCCTGGTCGGAGATCTCGCCTTCGGCTCCCCCCAATCCATGCCATTCATCTTCCGATTCCTCGGCTTCCCCTTCGACAATGTTCTTGAGTCCTCGTTTCTCCAATTCCTTCCGCTTTTTACGAGACTTCAACTCCTTCCTCCTGATTTTGTCTTCGTATTGCTTTATTCTCTCGGCTATCTCCTCTGCGGTCTCCTCCTCTTGCTGTTCTTCTTCCTCTTCTTCATCGTCGATTCGTTTCAATGCAGCGCGACCTCTGTTGACATTGGTAGGAGTGATGCCTTCATCTTCATCATCATCGAAGAGGTACTCGTGGGTAGGTACCCCGGTTTCTGTAACATCTTTCTGGGTGGAAGAGTTTGGAAAATGATCTTGGTCAACTTGCGTGGACACGTCTCTCTGGGTGCTTGTGAGATCTATGTTTTGGCTCAAGTCATTAAACTCTGGGAGAGCTGTACTTGTTTTATCTGCTGGTCCCTGGGTGGCGCCTTTGCTGAAATCCTGAGATACAAACGACTGAGTACCCCTGGGCTTCAAGTTTTGGAATAATTGGTGTTCAGATGTATCAAACATTCGCTCTGGACTCTCAATTTCTGCACTTGGCTCAACAGACGCGATGGCGGAAGAAGGTGTCGTGGACTCATAGTTGACCCGGAGTTCTTCGTTATCACTGCCTTCTTGACCCGAGTTCTCGAGTTCCTCCCGTTGGCGACTTTCAAGACTACTGCTTCCGATTTTTGGTGTCAGCTCATTGTCATCCTCGTCATCTGACAACACTATTCTCCTGGGATTGAATTGTTTCACGTTGATATCATCGTTGGACTCAGAACCCAGATCAGATCCGTCGTCCTCGTCATCTTCGCCGGATCCCGATTCACTATCGGGCACCCCTTCAAACATATCCAGCTCGTCGCCATCGTCATTCAACACATCATGATCTTCACCCTTCCATTCCTTATCGTTTTGACTGTTCAATAAGGCAAGTTTTGCTTGTTCCTTTAGCTTTTCTCTCTTCCTGATTAAGCGGACTCTCTCCATTTCTCGCTCCAACAACGAACCCATTATCTCGTCGTCCTTTTGCAAATCCTCCAAGATCTCCTTATCGGGATTCGAGAGATGTTGGGCTTTCAATTGCTTGATATTGGCACTCTTCAATTGGGCCAAGAACTTTTTGCGTTCCGTCAGATTGCTAGAGTTCTTAAACTGAAGTGACTGGACATTGGAGCTGCTGAGTTTTTTCTTGCTAAAGTTCTGCTTGATGATGAACTTTTGGTCCTTGGAAAGCTCGGGGATTTTCCACAATTCGTGTGCATCGTTGGAGAATTTAGGTCTGTTGGTCGCTCTAGATGGAGAGCTGTGCCCAATTTCCACCTCAGAATCGGAGTCGTCCAAGTTGATGACGGGCGCCGCTGCAGACTCGTTGGTCGGGGAAGAAAGAAGTCGTTTCTTCAAGGACTGGGCGTACATTTCGATCGGGTTCCTGTTTTGGGCGGGCCCGACGGGTTCCTTGGTCGCCTGAGTCATGAGGTTCGAGACGTTGAACTCGTCGTCCACCATGCGTTCCTTTACCGGGGACGTGGTTGGGCTCGATTTGACGTTGCTGAGCTCCAAGTCGTCGTCGTCGTCGTTTTTGTCAGACTCGTTTTCGCTATCGTTGAATGCAGAGAGAAGCCTGTCCTTGGAAAAGGTCACCTTCTTTTCGAAGCCGGGCCGGATGTCCTGGTGTCTCTTTTGAACATTCAAGAATTCTTCGGCCTGCTCGAGCTCCTTGACGGAAACACCATCTCTGTAGTTTGTGCTGGAGACCACCGTGTCGTTCACGTCGTTCAAGTCGTTTTCTTCGTCTGTGAGTGACGTGTGGGTGATGTCGGCCTCGAGCTGCTCGCGCTGCAACCTTTCCTGCTTCTTTTTGAGCGCCAAGTCCTGGAGTTTGGCCTGCCGTTCCTCGGCGGTCATGGGCTTGACGACCACCTCCTCGTCGTCCGAAGCAAAGAGCGTGTCCAAGTCTTGCTTGGCCGGGGCGTCGCCGGCGGCCGGGATCTGGGCGTCCAACCGCTGGGTCTGCGACACGGGCACTTGCGTGGGCGCTTGCGTGGGCGCTTGCGAGATGGCCTGGGTCTCGTCCAGCGCAGGCCCAACGAGCTGTGTGTCGTCTAGGGCCACGTGGTGGGCGCTGGGCACCGCCGGCGGTCCCGCCGGCACCTTTTGCGTCTTGTCGAGCTCGAAGTCCGACTCGTCGACGGCCAACTGGGGAAGAGCGCCAAAGCCAAGGAACGAGTGCCCGAGCACCGAGTGCCCGAGGTCGTCGCGCGGCGGCTGGGAGGGCGCTGGCTCGGCGTCCTCGGGAGCCGTGGCGGCAGCGCCGTCGGCGGCCCTGCCCAATCTGTCCTTGATTCTGTTCAAGACGCTCAAGTCGGTGCCGGCGGCAAACGGCTTCGCGATGGCGCCGACGTCAAACACGAACGGCGTTTCGCTTTCCGAGTCGGACCCGGCGGCCAACTGGCTCGTGAACTGCTCGGCAGCCACGTCTTCCACCGCGTCTAGTAAGTCCATGGGGCTGGTGGTGGGGGTGGGAGTGGTGGTACGAAATGGGTGATGGGTGGTGGTGGTAAAGTTTGAGTGGCAGAGAGACGCATCGAAATGAGGGAGACGTGTCGTGACACAAAGACACGGTCGGGGGATCTCTCGCCTCGGGGTCCGCAAACGCTCCAGATGTCAACACTCGTTCCCGTCGTTCCGCCCACGCGCCGCCAGGGGCCCGGCACGTGCACAGCCGAGCCGCCCGCCCAACATCGAGGTGTGGCATCTTCACATGCGCCGGGGGCGTGCGCGGGCCCGGGGAAACGTTGCCGGCTAGGCGAGCACGGCGGTCACGTGCAGTCACATCACCCTGGGCGCCATCGCACCACGCACCGCGACACCACCCAGTGCGGGCCCGAGTCGTGCGCCGAGTCCCAATCGGCACCCGTGGTGGCCAATTTTCGGGCCCATCTAGCTGTGGCGCCCGGCGCCCGCGTCCAGATCGTTCATGTCGTATAAATACAAGCGATTTTTCACCCACTTGGTTAAAAATTTTTCCTCTCTTCCATCTGTTCGAGCTCCTCCGATTAGTTTCTGAAATTTTCCGCCAGCCCGAAAGTTTCCAGACCTGTTCCCACCGCTTCTACCGCCTCTAACACTTCCCTACAATGTCTGCTGACGCTGCCCCCGAAAAGTTCCTTTTCACCTCCGAGTCCGTTGGTGAAGGTCACCCCGACAAGATCTGTGACCAAGTCTCCGACGCCATCTTGGACGCCTGTTTGGCCGTCGACCCCTTGTCCAAGGTTGCGTGTGAAACCGCGGCCAAGACCGGGTTGATCATGGTTTTCGGTGAGATCACCACCAAGGCCAACTTGGACTACCAAAAGATCATCAGAGACACCATCAAGCACATTGGCTACGACAACTCCGAAAAGGGGTTCGACTACAAGACCTGTAACGTCTTGGTTGCCATTGAACAACAGTCGCCCGACATTGCCCAGGGTTTGCACTACGAGAAGGCCTTGGAAGAATTGGGTGCCGGGGACCAGGGTATCATGTTTGGTTACGCCACCGACGAGACCGACGAAAAGTTGCCATTGACCCTTTTGTTGGCCCACAAGTTGAACGCCGAGTTGGCCTCCGCCAGAAGATCCGGTGCTTTGCCATGGTTGAGACCCGACACCAAGACCCAGGTCACCGTCGAGTACAAGAACGACGGCGGTGCTGTCATCCCCTTGAGAGTCGACACCGTGGTCATCTCCGCCCAGCACGCTGAGGAAATCACCACCGAGAGCTTGAGAGAAGAGATTCTCAAGCACATTGTCAAGAAGGTCATCCCCGCCCACTTGTTGGACGACAAGACCGTCTACCACATCCAACCATCCGGTAGATTCGTCATTGGTGGTCCTCAGGGTGACGCTGGTTTGACCGGCAGAAAGATCATTGTCGACACCTACGGTGGATGGGGTGCCCACGGTGGTGGTGCCTTCTCCGGTAAGGACTTCTCCAAGGTTGACAGATCGGCTGCCTACGCCGCCAGATGGGTTGCCAAGTCCTTGGTCACCGCTGGCTTGGCCAGAAGAGCCTTGGTCCAATTCTCCTACGCCATTGGTGTTGCCGAGCCATTGTCCATCCACGTTGACACCTACGGTACCTCCAAGTACTCCTCCGAGGAGTTGGTCGCCATCATCCAAAAGAACTTTGACTTGAGACCAGGTGTGATTGTCAAGGAATTGGACTTGGCCAGACCAATCTACTTCAAGACCGCTTCCTATGGTCACTTCACCAACCAAGAA
This sequence comes from Suhomyces caryicola, assembly GCA_030568635.1. Lineage (NCBI taxonomy): Eukaryota > Fungi > Ascomycota > Pichiomycetes > Serinales > Debaryomycetaceae > Suhomyces > Suhomyces caryicola. The sequence goes on along the minus strand of JAJMGG010000035.1, from coordinate 35,237 downwards.
AACCCATGGGAACAACCAAAGAAGTTGAAGTACTAAACGGTACCGTCCCCCTTGAAACACATATAATACTTAATGATTAATGTAATGACTCAAAGCAACGGGACCGGAACTCCTCCGCCCGTTAGGATCAATGCTCAACTCGTTGATTCTCATTATGATTTTTTTATCACAGAAAACAACCACCACCACAGCCCGTGCCAAAACACACAACCTTTCCATGTCTAGCGGGTTCCACTTCATTTTCTTCACATTTACCTTTTATTTAATATTTTGATAAGGATAGAGTTTTTTATTGCATTAATTTGGGTGTCCTCAACGGACAGTTAAGGCTATTATAGGTTAGACTAATAAATATAGACCTAAGAAGTGTAGCAGGCTCGAAGTCTGGTTGGTAAAGCTTCTCTGCAATTGTCGCTATTCTGCACTTGTCGCGTTTCCACTAGTCGCGTTTCCACTTGTCGCACTCTGGCGATTCTCCACTGTCGCACTGGCGATTCTTTGGCCATTTGACGCGTTCGCCTCACGTCTACTGCTCGTCGATCGGAACGTGGCTGTTCTGGGCAAAGATCAGCGGAAAGTACCGGAAGTAGCCGGCGTAGGCAAACACGGCGCCGATCAAGCTGCCGAAGCCCACGTCGAAAAAGTGGTGGCGGTAGTCCTGGGTTCTGCTGAGGGCGATGTAGGCGGCGAGCACCACCGGGGACGCCAACGCGACGGCGAGCACGACGGGCCGCAAGCCGCGGGGCCCGGCGGCGGCGCGGGCGCACACGTTGTACTGGCCAAAGAGCCACAAGGAGAAGTAGCCGAGGCCGGCGAACGCCAACGACGAGTGCCCCGACGGCGTCGACTTGAAGCCGTCCATGAGGTACACGTCGCCCAACGGCAGCGTGCACACGTCCAAGCCCACGAGGGCGTGGAGCGGGGTGGCGGCCATGGGCCCGCAGCGCGCCACGAAGTCCGGGCGCGGGTTGCCGATCCAGCACTTGAGGATGTCGGTCAACACCGAGGTGACGCCGGCGGTGAGCCAGAGGCCCAAGCCCGAGACCAGCACGAGGTGGAGCTTGTCGGCGGCGGCGTTGGGGCGCGCGAGCAGCACCGCCAACATGAGCGCCGACGGCACCACGCACAGGTACACGTAGAGCTCCAAGTCGGTGACGCGCTCGCGGGTGGCGAACGGGTGGGAGATGCGCGGGTCGCTCACCACGAACTGGCGCGTGAACGGCCGCGCCGGCTCGGTCACCACCACGAAGAAGGCCTGCAACGCCAACATGGTGAGCCAGTCGGGGATCTGCCGCTTGAAGCGCGCCGACGTGAAGTACAGTTGGAGCATCGGGGGTTGCGCGGGGGGAGGGGGGACGATGGGGGTGTTGTTGCGCTGCAGAAGAAGCCTGCAACGAAACGCAACGAACGCAGATCCCAGCGACGGTGTGGTGGCCGCCAGACGCTTGGTCCGATTTCACTCGGAGCGGTCCACGTGACGCGGCCGGTACAAAACTATTGTGCCAGGTCCCCCGGCGCCGCGAGGGAGGCTTAGGGCGGCTCAGGCGGCGGGCTGGCGCAGAGAGCAACGCCGGCACGTGAAGCTCGGCGAGTCGTGCAAGCTGGAGCTGTGAGTCAACCAAGGCAGGTGGGCAGGCAGGTGGGCAGGCAGGTGAGCAGGCAGGTGGAGCAGACAGAATCAGTTGCTGTGGAGTTGCAGACGCACTCGCAGTGGAAGTTGCAGACGCAGTCGCAGTGCTCGCAGTCGCAGTTGCAGTCGCAGTTGCAATCGCAGTTGCGTCGCAGTTGCTTCCCAACTGCGCTACAGCTTGTGATTAAATCTATTGTATTACTAAATTAAATGGAAGGCAAGCGAAGTGAAATGAAAGAGTGGATCGTGCAGCGAGCGTAGTAGACAACACGCCTATTGCTTCAAGTCGGAGTCGTACGACTCTTCCTGGGTGGTGGGGGCGTATCTGTCCTTGGACAACTTGGTGGTGTCGACCTCGCCGTGGTACTTTTCACAGATCTCTTCCAAGGTCATTCTCTTGGTTTCTGGAACCAAGAGGGCACAACCAATCCCAATCAACATGAAGAGAGCAAAGATCTCCATAACGTGGGGCAAGAAACAGTTTTGGTTGTCCTTGGCACACCCGTGGTTGACCAAGGTTCCGATACACGTCTGGGCAATGATGGCACCAACCTTACCAGAGGCAGCAGAGATACCGTGCGCGGTGGATCTGTATCTGGTGGGGAAGATTTCACCGGGAATGACAAAGGTGGTGGTGTTGGGACCAAAGTTCTGGAAGAATTGACACAACACATAGAGGGCCAACAAGCCGTGTTCCGACAACTTGTGGTAGCCGAAACCAATGCCGCAGAACAAAATGGTCAAGATGACGAAACCACCAATTTGGATGGGCTTTCTGCCAATGGTGTCGATGGTGGCAACCGAGAACCAGTAGCCGGGCAAGGAACCGGCACAGATCAAAATCAAGTTACCGGCGGCAGCATTGTAAAACTTCTTGTAAATGTTCTTGTTGGCGGCGTATCCAATGGCTTCCAAGATGATGGCGGTGTTCAAACCCAAACCGTAGAAAGCGACATCCAACATGAACCACGAGCCGGCAGTACCGATCAAAATCTTACCGTACTTCCATTGGCCAAAGTGGGCCCAGAAGTCCTTGAAGGAGGCCTTTGGAGGAGCAATGTCAAGAGCAGCCTCGTCGAGGGCGGCCTCAACGTCGGCAACCTTCTGGACATCACCCTGTTCGTTGACGTCAAGGGCGTATCTGGGGGACTCGGCAATGGTCAATCTGTAGTACAAGGCGATACAGCCGGGGACACATCCGAACCCGACCAAGACTCTCCACATTTGATCACAGGCCTTGAGACAAGGACCGAGACACTCGGCACCCGAGTTGACGTGTTCCAAGTCGGACTTGTAGCCGGCGACCAAGATGATGGCCACGATACCGGCCAACAATTGGCCCAAACCCTGGTTGGAGAAGACGGCGGCCATGATGGCACCTCTCCACTTGGTGGTGGAGAACTCGGACGAGATGATGGAGGACAAGGGGTAGTCACCACCGATTCCAAAGCCCATAACGATTCTCAAGGTGGCGAGGATAGCGACAAAGTTGATGGCGGGCGAGTGGCCCAAGGTGCACTGAATGATGGTGGCGCAGATCATGATGATCAACTCCAAGCCGTAAATCTTCTTTCTGCCAACCACGTCGGCAAGGGTGCCGAAGGTGAGCTGGCCCAAGACGGTACCGACGGAGGTGGACACCTTCAAGAGGGTGGTGGTGGAGGCGGGGATGGAGCCCTTCCAGAAGACATAACTCATGATGGTGATCCCCAAGTTGATGGCGAAAATGTCGTACGAGTCGGTCATGAAACCGACCCCGGCAATCAAGATCATCTTGACCTGGGTCCATCCAAAGCCCGAGTTGTCAATGTCCTCCAAGGCCAATCTTCTTCTTTCCAAGGGGTCGTCGATGTGGGCGTACTTTTCAACGTAGTCCTTGAAGGCGGTCTTCCCGCCGTGGAGGTTCTCCTTGGGGTGTTGTTCGTTGATGTCAGACATAGTGTGGGGTTGCTTGTTTGGGGACAATGGCAGCGGACTTGGTCTTTGGAAAAAAAAAGAAGGCCCAGGGACCGGCGCCGTATTTGTATTTATACCAGGCCCGGGGGGCCCCCAGGCGTAATCGGCTGGCCTGGGTCGTAATCAATTTCACTGCCTAAAATAATTAGGGCCTTCTGGTAATTAATGCATTGCAAAAAAAGAAATTGGGGTCTCGTGGGCTTACTCGCAGCCAGGGCAATACGCTTATCGCTTACGGGCAAACTGCACGGGGACACTCCCGCCGGGGGCACCCGCAAAGAGGAGTGCAGCGACACACGCCCATCGCAGCGCCGCAATAAGGTTTGGGCCATGTGTGTGGGGCACACGGGATCGGCGTTCTGCCCGGGGGGGTAGCCACGCCCTGGGGCCATCGCCAGCGGCCTGGCCCGGCGCCCGCGATGGGACTCCGGCGTTCTGCCCAGGCCAGCGGCGCAGGCCCGTCCTTCTACCGGGCGTGCTTTCTCTCGGCACCGGTCGCTGACGTCTGGCACACCCCCCCTGGAAAATGCTGGGGCCCGCTGGCGTCCCTAGGGCCCCGCGAACTTCTTGGCTTGCGTCCCACGTGTGCGCCGGCCCCAGACGACCGCCGCTAATATTAGTCGCTGCTGGCGCGAGCGTCCAGCGCATGCCGCACCGATTGACAGGTGAGCTGCAAATCGCCCACGTTGTGTGGGGCGCGCACGCCCCACGTGGTTGCAGCCACTTTGGGCGGCCGCTTTGGGCCGCCGCTTTGGGCCGCCGCGCGCCACAAAGCCCGCCGCCCGCCAATGGCCCTGTCCCCAAGATGGTCGCCCGCCTCGTATACGACGCCCGCTGGGCTTGGCCGGCCCCCTACGGCTAGCGGTCACGAGACCTCCTGCCCAGAACCGACCACGTTGTGCTCGCGCGGCCCATTAGCCCCGGCCGCAGCGCCGGCTGCAGGGCGGCCAGCTCGCACTTCCGTCCCCCCGATCGACACAATGCCAGCAGGGTCCACTCGGCGAGGCCCGACGGAGGGGGTGGCAGCGCGAGGGGGTGGCACCGTGCGCAGCGGGCGTGGTGTGCGCCGCTTCTCTGCCCGCTCGCTCGGCCGGCCTGCCCGCCGGGAGCTCGTGTGACCTCTCGCGCCGGCCGGCCGCTCGCGCCGGGTGCATTCCTCCGCCGGGGGTGTACGTCTTGACAGAGCCAAGAGCGCGAGCTGCCCGCAAAAGGCTTGGTGCGCTACGCGCACACGATGGTTGGCGGCGGCGCCGCCAGAGCCGCTTTCGCCCCACGGCCCGCCGGCGCCGGTGGCAGCAACTGGACTCCGCCGTCACGTTGTCGCTTTTCCGGCTGCGCTGGGGCCCCGGGCCTGTCGCATGCTGACTCAGCATCGGTCCGGCCCGCGCATATTTCGCCACTCCATCCCAACAACAAACACCACACTCCCCACCATGGTCAGCGCTAGACAGTTCCGACTCGTAGGCTTGGCCGCGTTCGCGTGCCTCCTCCTCCTCGTGTTGTACACCGCCAGCCACGGCGCCGGCCCGGCGCCGGGCGACCTCGCCGCCGAGGGCAACAGCATCATCTCCGCCGGCAACGACGACAAAATCGACGCCGCCATCAACAACGAGATCTCCAAGCTCGCCGACCCCAAGGCCGACGAGCCGCCGTCGTCCAAGAGCTCGGCCAAGCCCAGCGAGGAAGACTCGATCACCGGCAAGACCGACGCCCTGCACCCGCACTCGGTGTTCGACCCGGCGCAGGAGCTCATCCAGATCAGAGCGCTCTCCCCCATGACCATCTTCTCCAAGACGTACTGCCCGTACTCGAAGAAGCTCAAGAAGTTGTTGAACGACAACTACCAGATCACCCCGCAGCCCGCCATCGTCGAGCTCGACAAGCACTCGCACGGCAGCGAGTTGCAGGAGTACTTGGGCGAGATCACCGGCAGACGGACCGTGCCCAACGTGATCGTCGGCGGCTCGAGCGCCAGCAAGGGCGGCTGCGACGACTTCATCAAGATGCACCACGACGGCGAGTTGTTGAAGTTCTTGAACGAGTGGGGCAACAAGAAGTTGAGCGTGGTCAAGGTCGACGTCCCGTCCAACGTCTGAGCCCCCGCCAGAGCCCGACCTCGACTCGGCGGGCAGCGCCTCCCCCGGCAGACACCACCTCACGAACTGTTAATGACTTTTATAATATAGAGACACCGAGCGGAGAGACCACCGTGTAGACGCAGCAGCACGCTCGCAGGGTAGCCTGGTGAGCCATCCAGGCAGTCTGGACGATGGACGATGTATGATGGACGATGGACGATGGACGATGGACGCTGGACGCTGGACGCTGGACGCGCCGGAGGCAGCGATCCACAGGACCACCACGTCACGACCCAACTGGGTCTGGCTGCATCCTTCTGCTCTTGCTTCTACTCTCACTCTACTTCGTTTTAATAAGATACCATACAATTACCACTAGAATCTAATCTAGTCATTATATACTGTTTTGATGTTTAAAATTTGGCAAATTGCTTAGACTTGGAACCAGCGACGGCAACCTTGACGACGTTGAATCTAACGGTCTTGGAGATTGGTCTACATTGACCAACGGTAACAACGTCACCTTCGTTGACACGGAAAGCTGGGGAAACGTGGGCAGCAACGTTCTTGTGTCTCTTTTCGTATCTGTTATATTTTGGAACATAGTGCAAGTAGTCTCTTCTGATGATGATGGTTCTGTGCATCTTGGTAGAAACAACAGTACCGGTCAAGATCTTACCTCTGATGGAAACGGAACCAACGAATGGACACTTCTTGTCAATGTAGGTACCTTCAATGGCGGCCTTTGGGGTCTTGAAACCTAAGCCAACATCCTTATACCATCTCTTGGTCTTTCTGTTAGCCTTAGCCTTTGGGTTGGTGAAGATGTGAGGTTGCTAGAGTTGTTAGTATGTCGGTTGCAGTCGACTAGTGGGGACGGAAGAGGTGGGTACGTGTGCAAGAGCCGGCCAGTCTTGGTGGGCCTTCTGGCGGGTCCTCCTTGTCTTTCTGTTTGGTCGTAGCTCGCTTGCTCGTCTGGTAGCATGTTTTGTTTGCGGATCGTTCACCTTTTGCCATATTCTATGGAAATCTCTTCAATGTTGGTGATCGTTCATCGACGCTTCATTTGACAACAGACAATTCGAAACACGTATCGCTTGCACGGTGCACTCTTCTCTCCTTCCGATCCCATGGAGTGTATTATCTACGAACCTTTTGGAAAGCTCTTTCAGATTGAACGGTTAATTCAGTAGCCATCTTGTTCTTGTTTGCTAAGTAAAGGATTGAAAGTGAATGAAAATTTTTTTTATGTGGTTGAAATTTTTCCTCAGTCCTCAGAGGGAGTCTGGTGCGGGCGACATCGGGCGCGACATCCGGTGCGTAGACCCCAGGCTGCCGGCGACATGAGCCGCACGGCGGCCCAAAACGGACAGAGACGGTGCGCGACCCAAAATCCACCGCGGATGGAAAGATAGTCAGCGAGGGCTGGAGCCCCGCGGAGCCTCAAGTGCACGTGATCAAATGCTGACCTCACCCCCGTCCCCCGCCCTTCTGGCGGCGCATGGGCTCACGGTATCGCGCGCGGCAGCCATACCCACGGAGAGGCTGCCGATGGCATACTGCCCGATCTGGCAGTCGACGCCGCGCTATGTGTTTACAACCACAAATCCCACACCACTATCAAACGCCATTTTGGCTCCAGCGCTGAACCCCCACCCCGATAAATGAGCTCCTCCAATGCCTACGTTCCCAAGTACAACAGAATCCCTTCGACGTTCGTGGCAGACAACACCGCCAGCTTCAGCAACGACACAACGTACAACTCGACCCGGACGGTGAGCTCGTCCTCGACCTCGATGGTGAGCACTCCGAGCAACAACGTGCGGCGGTTCCAGCAGCAGCAGCAGTTGCGGCAGCAGTTGGCCAACCCGCAGGGCGAGCCGGGCGACGTCGCGGTGGCGAAGCCGGCGGGCGCCAAGAAGAAGACCATCAGCCAGAAGTCGTCCAAGAACGGGCGGCTAATCAAGAGCAAGCTTTTGAACCTCCAGCAGTCGCTGAAGCGCTTCATCGCGTCGGCGTACGGCGCCGCGGAAAGCGGCAGTGGCGTGGACGGGCTCGACGACCCGGAGGACCACGGCATGAACCAGTTTGTGGACATGGACACGAGCCACCCCAACCGGTCGGTTCCTAGCTTCATCGTGCACAAGCCCATCAACATGAACGCATACGACTACTCGGTGTTCACCAATTACCCCAACGGGACAGATCTACAGCACGGAGACCACTTGCCGCCGGCGGTCAAGGAGTCGCAGATCAAGGCGTGGGAGTCTGCCGAGAAGATCAGCAAGAACATCATTTTCGGCGACAGCAGCGAGTCGGAGAGCGAGGGCCCCGAGGCCGAGGACTTCGAGGCCGGTCAGGCGGGGGCGGTGCCCACCACGAGGTACGTGCTGGCGATCCCCGGGTACAGCAAGAGCGAGCTCGACGTGGTGGTCAAGGTGTTCAACGAGTCGCAAGGAGCGGCAAGCGGAGGCGCTGGCGCCGGCGACAGTGGCGAGGAAAAGTGGCTCTTGAACGAGCTCAAGAAGAAGGTCCAGAGCACGCACGAGAGAATATTCTCGCAGACGCATTCGTTTCTGACGAGACGCCAGATCCAGATCACGCAGAAGAAGGAGCTCTTGCACCGGATGTTTGGTTACAGCAACAACTTGAACCAGGATTATATCACCAACAACTCGTTGTACTCGACCATGGACAACACCTCGAGCGTGCAGAAGTCGTACCATGAGGACAAGGAGGAGATCACGGCATTGTTGGAGGAGGACGCGGCGTATGCGCGCAGCATGAAGGAGACCGCCGAGAGGTTGGCCGAGCAGCGGAACGACGACGCCAGGGGCGACGGCGCTGGCACGCGGTGCCAGAGCGTGGCGAACGACTACGACATCACAGACTTTGACTACGGCAAGTTCCGGGCCATGGTGACGCAGAAGCTCGACCGGATCTACGACAAGCGTCTTGGAGCCAGCCTGGGCGGAACGCCGGGATACGAGGGGGAGGGAGAGGATGACGACGACGAACACGAGGCATACAACGAGCCGGTTGAAGGGTACGAGGAGGAGGGCGGCATGTCGAGCGATAGTGCCAGCGAACTCCAGCTCTTCACCGCATCGTATCTTCGGAAGTGCGTCAAAGACGAGGACGAGGACGAGGACGTCTAGCTGCACTGGATGCAGTAGACAAGCGAGTGCTCGAGCGGAGGCGGGCCCGAGCTGAAATAGAACGGGAGGGCAGCACATTCTCGCCTTGTCGCACTCTCTAGATGGGACCCGCACTCTCTCGCTAGGGCCGTCGCAACCCCCTCGCTGGGCCCCGCACCCTCTCGCTAGGGCCGTCGCACTCTCGCTAGCCCACTCTCGCCAGCCGCACCATATTGCGCGACAGCACGCAATCAGTACCGCCCGCCGGTCGTCGCCCTCACTAGCATCAGCCGCCCACTAAGGGGCCGGCAGCAATACACACCGAGCCACGCACCGCTCTCAGAACCACGCACCCCCGTAGACGCGGCGCGTGGCCGCCACAGTCCGCCGGCAGCACCGGCAGCACCGGCCGGCGCAGTTGCTCCGCGCCGGCTACGCCGCCCCGCGGTACGCACTCCTGCTGACAGTTCCCGAGGCCAGAACGACGGCCCTTTTTCGCAGGCCCGCTGGCGCTCGCCGGCGTATTAATAAGCCCCTGTCCGCCCCACGACCGCCCGAATATATAGCTGCTCCGGAATCCCTTCGACCAACCGCAATGTTACCCCAAGTGAAACGGATCATCCACACACCCACGGTCCGCTTACAGTCAATCCGCAGACACTTGAGCAGCACGAACCCCGCGATGGCTCCCACTACTACGATTCTCAAGAACTACGACTACCTCGTCATCGGCGGCGGGTCGGGGGGCGTGGCGTCCGCCAGACGCGCCGCCTCCTACGGCGCCAAGGTGTTGTTGGTGGAGGCCAAGTTCAACAAGATGGGCGGCACGTGTGTCAACGTCGGCTGCGTGCCCAAGAAGGTGATGTGGTACGCCGGCGACATGGCGCACAAGAAGCACCAGTTGCAGGCGTACGGCTTGCTGGACGACGCCAGCGCGGTGGCGCACGGCGACTTTGACTGGGCCGGCATCAAGACCAAGCGCGACGCCTACGTCAAGCGCTTGAACGGCATCTACGAGCGCAACTTGACCAAGGAGGGCGTCGACTACCTTTTCGGGCGCGCGCGCTTTGTCAACGCCGCCGGCGACGTCGAGGTCACCTTGACGGGCGACCAGGAGATCGGCTTCTTGGAGCAGGGCAAGACGTACGCCAAGGACGCCAAGTTGGTGTTCTCGGGCGAGCGCGTGTTGATCGCCACCGGCGGCGCGCCGATCGTGCCTCCGAGCGTCGAGGGCGCCGAGTTGGGCATCACGTCCGACGGCTTCTTTGAGTTGGAGCGCCAGCCCGAGTCGGTCGCCGTGGTCGGCGCCGGGTACATTGGCGTCGAGTTGGCGGGCATTTTCCAGAGCGTCGGCTCCAAGACGCACTTGGTGATCCGCGGCGACACCGTGTTGCGGTCGTTCGACGACATCATCCAGAACACGATCACCGACCACTACAGCGGCAAGTTGGGCGTCGACGTGGTCAAGCAGAGCGGCAGCGTGCAGAAGGTGGAGGGCACCAAGGACGGCAAGAAGAAGGTGCACCTCGGCAACGGCCAGGTGTTGGAGGTGGACACCCTCGTGTGGACGGTGGGCCGCAAGGGGCTCATCGACATTGGGCTCGACTTGGTCGGCGTCAACACCACCGCCAAGGGCCAGATCGAGGTCGACGAGTACCAGCAGACGGCCAACCCCAAGATCTTCTCGCTCGGCGACGTGATCGGCAAGGTGGAGTTGACGCCGGTGGCCATTGCCGCCGGGCGCCGCTTGTCGAACCGGTTGTTCTCGGGCAAGGAGGTGTTTGCCCAGCAGAAGTTGGACTACAACAACGTGCCCTCGGTGGTGTTTTCGCACCCGGAGGCCGGCTCGATCGGGTTGAGCTCCAAGGAGGCGGTGGAGCAGTACGGCAAGGACAACGTCAAGGTGTACAACTCCAAGTTCACCGCCATGTACTACGCCATGATGGAGAGCGACGAAGAGAAGGCGCCCACCGCGTACCGCATCGTCACCACCGGCCCGGAGGAGAAGGTTGTCGGGCTCCACATTGTCGGCGACGGCAGCGCCGAGATCTTGCAGGGGTTCGGCGTGGCCATCAAGATGGGCGCCACCAAGGCGGACTTTGACAACTGTGTCGCCATCCACCCCACCTCTGCCGAGGAGTTGGTCACCATGACCTAGGCAGCTGTAGCAGCGACCTTAGAGGCGTGCTTAGCAGCCCCCGGCCCCCGGCCCAGCGCTACAGTAGAGATATTCAGTGCCATGACTTTTATATAATACACGTAATATACAGATAGAAAGCCAGCGAGACCAGTAGGCGGCCGGAAGGCGGCGCGCCCACGGCCGTGCTCGGTGTCCTTTCGTGTTCCTTCCTTCGTCCTCTCCCTAGTGCTTGGCTCTCTTCGGCGCGGGCCCCCTGATGGGCGGGCGGGGCTTGTCGCCCGGCTTCATGAAAAACATGGGCGCGTTCTTCAAGATGTCGGGGATGGTGATGTAGCGGATCATGGAGCCGCGCACAAACACCTTGTTCATGTGGGAGGTGGCGCCGGTGCGGCCCTTGGTGATGACCACGTCGTACAAGGAGAGGTTCATGGTGTCTTCGTTTTCCAAGAGCTTGCCGCGGTAGGTGTCGCCGGTGCTGAGCTCGAGCGAGATGACGTGCCCCTGGGCCTCGTTCAAGAGCCTGATGGGAATCCCGGTGGACATGCTGTGCGGGTGGAGCGGTGGCGGGTGGTGCGGGTGGAGCTGTGGCGGGTGGTGCGGGTGGAGCTGTGGGGGCGGCGTCGGTGCTGGCGGCGTCGGTGTTGGCGGCTCTGCTCAACCACCCCTCCCCTCGCTATTGTTAGCGAGCGCACCGGGTCGCAATTTTTTGCCGGTGCGCACACGCCCTCCCGGCTCCGTGCCAAACTCCACCACCATCCCCTAAACTCAATTAACAACCTCCCGGCCCGCCAGACAACGCCGCCACCAGCCCTGATTTCGCGGGAGCATGTACCACCTTTAGACGCCGCTGACGTTTTTTTCTTCTCTCCCCCCCAAAATGTCGCCCTCCGCTTTGAAAGAAGGCAAGCAACGACAACGTAAGCGGGTGCCCCTCTCGTGCTTGGTGTGCAAGAAGCGCAAGGTCAAGTGTGACAAGGTGCGCCCGGCGTGTGGCGGGTGCGTGCGGAACGGCGTGGCCCACATGTGTGAGTACTTGGAGCCCCACTGGAGCATCGGCGACGGCACGCGCAGCGCTGGAGCACCGGCAGCGCCCGCCGCCCAGCTCGCGATGGGCGTCTGCCCGGCCACCGGGCATTTGCACCCGGCCACCGCGGCCGCCGCCGCCGCCGCCGACGCCGCCCACCTCCACTCGGTGCAGGCGCTCCAGCCCAGCTTGCCGCCGCCGTTGCCGCCGCCGCCGGCCGCCGCCCTCCACCTCCCGCCCGTCGAGCTGACCGACGAGTACCGCCTGCTCAAGCTCCACTCCGACAAGGTGATCGGCTCGCAGAAAAAGGAGATCGAGGACCTCCGCCGCCAGTTGCTGGTGTTGCAGCAGTTGTCCCCCAAGTCGCTCGACTCGGGCTGCGCGGGCGACGCCGCGCCCGCCCGCATGTTGACCGTGCTCAACAAGTTGTGCCCGCTGAGCAGCTCGGCCGCCTTGGAGGTGGTCGACGACATCGCGTTCCCCATCGTCTCCAAGCCGCGCCCGGCCCACGTCCTCTTCGACGTCTACTGCTGGATCAACCTGGTCCGCTTGGACCCGCAGTTGACCGCGCTCTGGTTCAAAATCACAAACTTGCAGAAGATCTACCACACCTACAAGATGAACATGCTCCTCGCCAACGAGGCCGCCATCAAGGACAGAACCCCCTCGCCGGCCGCCCACCTGGCGGCCGCCAAGAAGTCCGACTACCGCATCACCGAGGTCGACTTCACCTGCTCCGTCACCACCCCGCCCGCCAGGGCCGCCGCCACCCAGATGCGCTGCCCCGTGGTCGAGTGCGACTTCAACTTTTTGAACAATGACCAGATCGACTCCCCGTCCCGCACCAGCTCGCCGTTCCCCTTCGCCAGGCTGGCCGACGCCGTCCGCTCCACCACCCCGAAAACCAGCAAGAACACCTTGGCCATCGCCGAGCCCACCTCCATCCACGAAGACACCAGCGAGATCGTCAAGAAGCTCTTGGTCAAAATCCAAAACTTGTGGGACGCCATCCTCAACTTGTCCAAGGGCGTCGAGCAATTGTCCCACGCCCAGCTCCGTTTTCTCCTCAACTTCTTCTTTGCCTCCCCAGACATCGACTCGAACCAGTTCCTCGCCTTCTACAGGAAGGGCATCGAGGCCGCCATGAAGAAGAACGGCACCAACGCCGTCCTCAACTTGTTCCCCGACTCCCAGCCCTCGCGCACCGACCTCGAGTCCTGGCTCAGGCTCACCGCCAAGGGAATCTACGTCTCCATGCTCTTGCTTGTGGCCGAAGAATCGTTACAGGTGCTCAGACTGAGGCTCACCTCCCCGACACACCCCGAGGACGATGCGCTCGTCAGATTTAGGCAGCTCTTCCCCAACGAAGCGGGCCCGCTCCGCAAATCGAACCACAACCTCAAGTTGGTCCAAACCTACATCACCTCGACCAGTGGAATGTGGAGCAACAGCGAACCCTCCTTGTTGCTCTTGTCCTGCTGCGTGTTTCTCATCAACAGAAGCATCGTGTCGTTCAAAAAGGACAATGATGGCAAGCACCGTCTCACCAATATCTACACCCAGTTGCTAAGTCTCATCTTAGCCGACAATGGTATAGTCGAATTGTGGAAGAGCCCGGAAAATGTCACCTTCAAACACTCCAAGAAAAGTAACAAGGAATTGAAGGTCCATATGTGCTTTTTGTGGTGCGAGGTGGTCCGTATCTCCAACATTGTTTCGTTCAATTTCGTACCGTTGATAAAGTATTCGGCAACCTATGCCAACCTTCTGGAAAGGCTATTCGAAAAGATTGGAGAAGCAGATTTTCAGCAGGGTCATAAAAAGTTTTTGAACTCGATCCAACTGCAAGACTTGAGTGACTTGATAGTCTCCCTTGATGGCCATTATTTGATATCCAAGGCGTCCTTTTCTATTAATCAGGGAATTCGAAAGTATGGCGAGCTCGGTATGAAGGTCTCGAACTTTGAAAGTCTCATCAACCAGTGTGACAACTGGCTCGCACGGAGTCCGATGCAGACATTGTCATACATTGGCAAGTTTGAATTGCGTACGATTATTGGCTATTTGAGGTATTATATGAAGTACACCATATTGCTTCAGTCAGAAGAGTCCACGGATGAAGAATTGATCAATACGCTTCTCCCGGACATATTTGTTGATCTATATGTCTTCTTCAATCAGATTCGGGAAGTTGATCTTGCAGAATTGAGAGATTCAAGTTCGCAGTACGTTTTGCAGGCAATAACCGAACTATTGATGAGAAGTGTTCAATTCGTCGTGGGGCTCTTGGCCAGAACCAGGCTTCCGGAGGGTACTCCAAGCGAGTCGTTGTTGAAAACACAATTGACCAAATTGAAGCCAAGCTTGGACTTGAAGCTTACCGAGGAGTACGGTTATGGAGTTGACATGTTCGTGGACAAGAACATCATTGACGTGGTGGAGGAGCTCGTGAACGCTCTAGTAGACAGTTCATTGATTGAAAAGGACAAGTCGACCAAGCTTTCCAAATTGTGGAAATTCTACTTGACGTTCATAACCAATTCAACCAAGTCGAGTGCCATCAACTATGCCAAGATCCACTCGAATGTTCCCGAGTTCCGGTCAGCGCAGCCGGGAATGAAATCGTGCCCTGTGATTTCCGAGACGTCGGCCTTGGTGTCGAACGGAATCAAACAGGAGAAGCGCGAGTTCACGCGTTGTCCCATCTCGCTAATCACGACGCCAATGGATGCGGACTTCAATCCCATAGAGATGCCACTGCCGATGGGCCTGGGCAAGTGTCCTGTGGACCACACTCGCATGGCAGCTGGGCCCGGAGCCGCAGCAGCAGCCCCAACGGCGCCGGTGTCGAAGGAGCTGAAAAAGAGAAAGTGTCCGTTTGACCACTCCAGTTGGGGCAAGGGGGCTTTCGGAAAGGGAGTTGAGAGCAACGTGCGGAGTATCAAGGAAGAATCGAGCAAGAGCCCTCGCATGGGCGAGATCATCAGCACCACGCCCACCAGCGCGCTCAACTCCTTGCCCAAGTTCAGCAGAAGTGTCACTCCGGTAGTGGACATTAAGAAAGAAGAGCCGCCGTCCGTGGGCTTGATACCCGAGAGCGGAATGATGAACATGCCGGTGGGCATGCCGCCTGGCAACAGTGACTTTGACTTTGACTTTGACTTTGATTTCTTGCAGAACGAAGCGTTGTTCGACCAGTTGAACTTTGGTGCAACCATGGACATGTCGTTGGAGGGATTTTTTGGCAGCAAGTAGCCGGTGGGCGAGTCCTCAGCTAGAGCTGCACAGGGGTAGTAAATAGCTGCGAAAAGCACGTCCCGCGTGAGCTACCGAAAACGTACTCCCGACTGTTAGCGAGAAAGGGGCTGCGACCTTTTTTCCAGTACCGAGGATCGCATGCCTTGTAGAATAGTGGGCCAGAAAAGCTAACGAGAGAAATTAGCGAGAAATTGGCGAGAAAGTTGGCGCGAAAAGTTGGCGCGAAAGGTCTCGAACACCGCCAGTTGCCGCTAAAGTGCCGCTAGAGTGCCGCTGGAGTGCCGCTGAAGTGCCGCTGGGACCCACTAGAAGCCCCCGGCAGCGTCTCCTCTCGATGAGCCGAGGAGCCACCGAATTCCCGGCACAGCACCAAAACATACATACACGTTAATTATGAGCATCCAGGAGGACCTGAGGGTTTGTGTAGAGGAACCGGCTCCCGCTGGCGCCGTGGCCGAGGCACATGCTTCTGGCGAGAGCCACCGGCAGCTGCTTGGTGCCGGCAGCTTTCACGTGCCGCAATCATAAAAGTCGTGCGCCGCCGCTACATATAGCGCGGTTGATTTGACAGCTTTTTACAACTCCAACCATGTTGACCAGCAGATTGCAGAGCAGCACTTGCAGCAGGCGAGTTGCGAGCGGCGGGGCGGCGCGGGCCGCTGGCCGCGGGGTCCTTCCTCGGCGGAGCTACGCCACGGTGCCCCGGGCGCCCGTGCGGCCACGCAAGCTCACGTTTTTCCGGGCCGGGCTCGTCGTCGGGCTCGCCGGCGCCGTGATGTACAACACCAACGACCGCTTCAAGCACGTGGTGCTCACCGGCGAGCGCATCGGCGTGGTGACCATGGCGACGTTGCGGTGCTTTTTGTTGTACAAGGACGTGTTGGGCAAGGACTTTGGCGACAGCGGCGAGCGGGCCAGCGAGTTGAGCCACACGCACCGGCGGGCGGCCGAGATCACGTTCCGCGCGTTGGAGAAGAACGGCGGCATCTACATCAAGTTGGGCCAGCACTTGACGGCGTTGACGTACTTGTTGCCGCGCGAGTGGACCGACACGATGCTCCCCTTGCAGGACCGGTGCCCCGAGTCGTCGATGGACGAGATCGAGCGCATGTTCGTCAAGGACTTGGGGCGGCCGCTCGACGAGGTGTTCAGCGAGTTTGACCCGCGCCCCGTGGGCGTGGCGTCGTTGGCACAGGTGCACATCGCCACGCTCCGGGCCACCGGCGAGCGCGTGGCCGTCAAGGTGCAGCACCCGTCGCTCCAGGAGTTTGTGCCGTTGGACGTCTACTTGACCAAGACGGTGTTTGAGATGATGTACCGCTTTTTCCCCGAGTACCCGTTGACGTGGTTGGGCGACGAGATGCAGAACTCGATCTTTGTCGAGCTCGACTTCACCACCGAGGCCAAGAACGCCACCGCCACGGCGCAGCACTTTGAGCAGTACCGGCGCGAGACCGCGTTGCGCATCCCCGAGGTCAAGTCGGCGTACGAGCGCATTCTTGTCATGGAGTACGTGGCGGGCGCGCGCTTGGACAACTTGGACTACTTGAAGCAGCAGAACATCAGCGCGTCCGAGGTGTCGAGCTGCTTGTCGCACATCTTCAACCGGATGATCTTTGTCCCCGGTGTCGGCTTGCACTGCGACCCGCACGGCGGCAACTTGGCCATCCGCAGCGTCGGCCCCGCCGAGCGCGCGGCCAAGGGCACCCCGCACAACTTTGAGATCATCCTCTACGACCACGGGCTCTACCGCGACATCCCGCTCGACATGAAGCGCGACTACTCACACTTCTGGCTCTCGGTGTTGGACAACGACTTGCCCAAGATGCGCGAGTACGCGCACCGCTTCGCGGGGATCGAGGGCGAGCAGAAGTTCCGCATCTTTGCCGCTGCGATCACGGGCCGCTCGCCCGAGAAGGCGCTCAACTACGACATCTCGACCGCGCGGACCAGCGACGAGATCATCAGCATCCAGAGCCAGATCAACGCCGGCGACGGCGTGTTGGAGGACTTGATGTACATCCTCAGCTCGATGCCGCGCATGGTGCTCTTGATCTTGAAAACCAACGACTTGACGCGCAGCTTGGACGAGAACTTGAACAACCCGTTGGGCCCGGAGCGCACCTTTTTGATCCTCGCCAACTACTGCGCGCGGGTGGTGTTTGAGGAGGCCAAGGAGAAGATTGCGCGCCAGTACTCGGCGTACTCGCTTGTGGGGACGTTGCAGTACTTGAGAACGTGGTGGGCGTACCAGCGGCGGATCAGCTCGTTGTACGTGTACGACCTCGTCATGATGGTGAAGAACTTGCGCGGGCTGCAGGCGCAACCGGCCTAAGACTTTATGAACAAAAGAGGGTCACGAACAGAGTGAGAGGAAAGCGGGACGCCACGCAGAGCTCAACGCTGATGCCAATGCAAAGCATCAACGCAGACACTAACGCGAAGACCGCCACCGCCAGGTCTGCCAGACAGACTCAGACCAGCGACCCGAAGAGCCCGGTCCCCGCTAGATGGGAGCCGCTTTGCCTCTTCGGCTCTGCCTTGGCCACTTCGGCCTCTGCCCTCGGCCAAGCTCCTGGACGTGTCGTCCCTACTGGTCCTCTCACTGGGTGGCTCTTATTCCTGTCTATATACTAATACCCCTATCTACCTGTATCCTGTTTGATCTTGTCTAGCAAGTTGTTGATGCGCGGGCCCATGAGCGGCTGGCCGCGGCGGGTGGTCTTGGAGAGGTTGATCTTCTTCAACTCACGCTCCTTGCCCTTGCGCTCGGCGGCGCGGCGGCGCTCCTCGGCGCTCTGCACGCGGGCCGCCCGCGCCTCCTCCTTGCGCTGCTTGGCCTTCTGGGCCCGCTCGGCGAACGTGAGCGGCCGCGCGGCCTCGATGGCCCGCGCCCGGGCCGGCATCGCCTCGCGGTCGTCCTTGGCCGGCACCGCCTGGCCCTCCTCCTCGAGGAGCTTGAAGTATCCCTTCCGCAAGCGGGCGCGGTGCACCAACGCCTTTTTGATGTCGCGTGACTTTTCCTCCTTGAGGTCGACGTACCTGCGGCCGCCGCCTCGGCCCTTGCCCTTTGCGTTGTCGAAAGCCATGGTGGAGAGTGGGGAGCGATGAGATGATGTGACGATTTTCGGTTAAGGAGAGCAGTGCGGCATGGATGGTCACATGGTTGGGGTCACGTTTGGGTGGTCACGTGAGACGTATCTTGCCGTTCTGTCACGTGACCGGTATGTGACGTGGTCGCCTTGGCCGGCGCCCACGTATCACTACACACCAAATGGCACAACCGTACGAAGCGGTCTCGCAGCGCGAGGAAGGAACGGCGCCCCGGGCCAAAGCGACGCCGGGCCGCCGCTCCAGCGAGAGCTCCAGCGCGAGCTCGGCGCTAGCCGCCGCGGCGCCGTCGTTCGAGCTCGACTCGCTCGACTACGAGGCGGGCGGCCTGCTGGGCTCGCCAGCGGGCCCGCCGCCGGAAGAAGGCCGCTCCAACATGAAGATGGCGTTCATGAACATGGCGAACTCGATTCTCGGCGCCGGGATCATCGGGCAGCCGTTTGCGTTCCGCAACAGCGGCGTGGTGGGCGGCGTGGTGGTGATGGCGCTCCTCACGGTGCTCATCGACTGGACGCTCCGGTTGATTGTGATCAACGCGGCGATGGCCAACACGCGGTCGTACCAGGACACGGTGACGCACTGCTTCGGGCGGTACGGGCGGATTGTGCTTCTCGTGAGCATCAGCAGCTTTGCGTACGGCGGGTGCATGGCGTTCTGCGTGATCATCGGCGACACCATCCCGCACGTGTTGGCGGCGTTTGTGCCGCGGCTGGTGACGGGCGCCGGGTCGATCGTGGGGTGGATGTTCCGGCGCAACAGCATCATCGTGATCTTCACCACGTGCATCTCGTACCCGCTCTCGTTGCACCGCGACATCTCCAAGCTCGCCAAGGCGCTGGGCTTCGCGTTGGTGGGCATGCTGGCGATCGTGGTGCTCACGGTGGCGCGCGCGCCGTTCGTGGCGCCGGCGTTGAAGGCGCCGTTGACCCAGGCGCAGTGGACCGTCAACTACAGCGTGTTCCAGGGCATCTCCGTCATCCTGTTCGCCTTGGTGTGCCACCACAACACCATCTTCATCTACAACTCGATGAAGGACCCGTCGTTGCGCAAGTTCAGCCGCTTGACCCACATCGCGTGCGCCGTGTCCATGGTCTTCTGCCTCGTGATGGGGCTCAACGGCGTGCTCCACTTTGGCGACAAGACCAAGGGCAACATCCTCAACAACTTCGCCAGCGACGACAACTGGATCAACGTGGCGCGCTTCTGCTTCGGCTTGAACATGATGACCACCTTCCCGTTGGAGATCTTTGTCATCCGCGACGTGTTGAAGGACATCGTGCTCGCGTCGGCGTCGTCCGCCGAGGGCAGCACCGCCCACCTCGAGTTGAGCCCGCGCCAGCACTTCTTCCTCACCACCTTCCTCGTCTTCTCCTCGATGGCGGTGTCGCTCTTCACCTGCAACTTGGGCATCATCTTGGAGTTGATCGGCGCCACCTCCGCGTCCTTGATGGCCTACATCGTGCCCCCCTTGTGCTACCTCAAGTTGTCCTGGGACCAGACTGACTCCTCGAGCAGGGCCGCCAAGCGCGCCTTTGTCGTCTCCAAGGCCCTCCCCAGCATCGCCTGCGTTTTGTTTGGCTTCTCCATCATGTTCGTCAGCTCCTACATGAGCATTCGAACAAGCATGAACGACACCAGCGACGGCCACTGCGTTCAGGACTAGTCGTGAACCACGGCCGTTTATTGCGTTCCAAATAGAATGACTGAACGATCGAAATATACATACTTTTACGCCTAGTAGTAGAGAGCAGAAGTGAAGATGCAGAGAGTGGAAGAATGCAGATGGGGGACTACTCGTCCTCGTCGTCACTGAGAACAAGCCTTCTTTTCTTGGCCGCTCCGCCGTCCAGCACGGGCCGCGGGGCCGGCTGGGCGTCTTCGTCCTCACTGTCGTTGACGATGGCTCTTTTGCGGGCCACGAGTTCGGGAGTGTCGGGAGCGCTGGGGGTGTCGTGGGCGTCGGGAGCATCGCTTTCTTCCGAGTCCGAGAACGGCACGTTCGCTGCTGGCACTGGGCTCGCCTGGCTGCTCGTCTGGCTGCTCGTCTGGCTGCTCGCCTGGCTGCCCTCGTCCTTCTCTGCCTGCTGCTCCTCGGCCTGCTCGGCCTCGGCCCCCACAAGCGACGACGCTTCTCTGATTGCCTGCGCCACCGCCGCGCCCAGGCCCCTGCTCGACTCGAGCCGGGCCCACGCCTTCTTGAACTCCTTCAACTGCAGCGGGTTGACTATCCCGCCGGAACTGGCCAAGAGCTGGCGCAAGCGCTCTTCTCTGGCGAAAAACTCGCTCTCCTTCTCGTTGTCGGACTCGTCGTCCGAGTCGCGGATGCGCTCGGCCGACTTGGCCGGCTGCTCGTCGTCAGACACGTCGAACGAGCGTGGGGGGCGCCGCTGGTGGAGCCGGGCCGCCTTTTTCGCCTTGGGCGGCACGCTGCTCCGCGGCTTGCTTCTGTGCTTGACCCGGGCCTTGCCGCGCGGCTCGGAGTCGCCGCCGGGGGCCATCGCCCGCTCCAACTCGTCGAGCCTGTCCAACTCGTGCTCCTGCGCGGGCGCGCCCTTGCTTGGTGCTGTTTCGAACGCGATGGACTCGTCCTCCGGGTCGTAGCCTCCACGGTAGTCGTCGTCGTCGTCGTGCGCGTCGTCGCCGAACGTCTCCTTTGTTCTCAAAAAGAAGCCGGCGTCCTTGCCGTCCTCAAACGTGCACGGCTGCTGCGCGCTCCACTGGCGGAGCAACGCGAGCGACCGCGCCACCTGCTCGCTGGCGACGCTGGCCGGAAGCGTGCACGGCTCGTCGAGCATGTAGGGAAGCTCGAAGCCGATCAACTCGAGCAACGTGCGCAAGACGCCGTTGTTGATGACGAAACGCTGGACCTGGGGCTTGGCCCTGAGCACGAACGCCGCGTCGGGCTCGAGGATGCGGTCTTCGAGGGCCCGCGCCAACTCCGCGATGACCACCGCCACCACGTCCTCCTTGTCCTGGGCATAGAGCGCGGACACGAGCACCTTGAACTTGTCGTCGTCCGTCATCTCGCGGACAAACTCGAGGTCCTTGGCCAAGCGCGGGCCGGACGTCTTCTTGGGCTCGTCGCGGACGTGCAAGTCGCCGGTGGCGAGGAACGCCATAGACTCGGGGTCCTCAAACCGCGCGAACAAGACCTCGATGGGGTTGGGGAACCGCTCGAACGCGGTCTTGAACTTCTTCATGAAGTAGTAGATGAACTCCTCGGTGTGGGCGCGGATGCTCGACCCCCGCGGGAGAAAGTTGCGGAGCCGCTGGATCACGAGCATGAAGTCGAGCCGGTACAAGCCGGAGAAGTCCTTGCGCACGACAAACAAGCGGTGGAAGTACGAGAGACACCGCTTGATCTCCTCGTGGGTCAAGTCCTCGTACCGCGAGAGGTACTCGACGTATGTGGTGACGATGGGGGTCTGGAAAAACTTGAGCTCGGTGGCCTTGAAGTCGAGGCGCCGTTCCTTCTTGACCTCCTTCATGCGCTCCTCGAACTCCTCCTCGTCCGACGCGTCGATGAGGTCGTGGAGCAGGTCCTCGGTGGCCTTGTCGAGGTCGTTGACGCGCTTTTTGTTCTGCTTGCTCTTGCGGCGCTTGGTCTGGACGTAGAGCTTCATGTCCTCGTTGGCAAAGATCTCGAACGACTTCAAGATGATGTGGACGACCGAGATCACCACGTTCAAGTAGTCGGGCGAGTGCTTGGCGGCGGTCTTGGGGATCTGGATCACCATGTTGAGGAAGTCGCCGAACGAAAAGAGCTTGCGGATGATGCCCTCGGCCAACTCGCGGTCGATTTCCTCCTGGGAGTCCTCGGCGGCGCCCGCGGGGTGCTTTTTGCCAAAGAGCGAGAACGAGATGGAGAGCAACTCGCGGAAGCACACCATGGCGGCGTGCAACGCGCTCCACTTGCGGAGGGCAAACGACTCGCGGAAGTACGAGATGATCAAGATGAAGTTGACCTCGCTGAGGCCGGCGCCCACGGAGCCGTAGTCGACGGGGTCGGCGTCGCTGGCGAGCGCCGCCGCCAAAGCGGCGTCGCCGCGGTACTGGGCGTTGCGCTCGCGCTTGTAGCGGAAGAACCACGCCAACGTGAGAAAGTAGGTGGCCTTCTCGTACTCGTTGGCGCTCTGCAAGAGGTCCAGGCCGGCAAAGAGCGCGCTCATGCACTCGACCAAGTTGTTGAAGCAGCCGCCGGCCAAGAACTGCCCGACAAAGTCGCCGAGCACGCTCCTGCTGCGCTGGTTCAAGTAGACGGCGCCCGGCGCCTTGACGAACTCGTCCGAGTCGTAGCGGAAGTAGCTGCGCGCGTTCCACTGCTTGGTGCGGTCCAACTTGTCGAGCGACGAGCCGGTGTCGTGGAGCGCCTCCTGGCCCGAGACCACGAGCGAGTTGGCCTCGTTGGTGCGGATCGAGAGCAACGTGCCGAAGCGGCCGTGGCGCGTCTGCAAGTTCTGGGTCTGCGAGCGCTTGCGGCGGGCCTCGCTGTCGAGCAAGTCCTGGAGCTGCATGCCGGAGGTGGTGGTGACGGAGCGGAGCGGCTCGGCGGCGGACGCCGCCGGCACCGGCGCGGCGGACTCTGGCGCGGCTGGCGCGGCTGGCGGGGCCGTCGCGGTCGGGCCCGCTGCGCTCAAGAGCTGCGCCGGCGGCGTGTCCTTGACGAGGAGGTAGATGCACTCCAAGGTGGTGGGCCCGAACATGTCCCTGTCGAACTCGGAGCCGAGCGAGTCGGCGATGGTGAGCAAGAGCATGAGGGCCTTGTTGGCGCTGTAGGCGGCGAGCACGGCGTTGATGGAGACGTCGTCCGCGGAGACGCCCGCGGGCAAGGCGTCGGGCGGGGCGACGCCCTTGGAGGCCTTGGCGGAGACGGACGACGGCGCGGGCTCGATGTAGAGGAGGTTGCGCAACAAGTACAAGACGAGGCGGAGCACGGCGTTGTCGCGGGGCTCTCTGTCGGCCCTGCTCTTGGCGACGGTGGGGAGCACCAAGCGGATGGCGGCGCGGATGGTCTGGCCGGCGTTGTGGGCCAACACCGCCTTCTTGTAGCCGAGCTGGGCGCGCTTGACGTCCGGGTAGAGCAAGCGCTGGTTCTCGGACAGGTCGGGGCCCAACTCGACGGGCCACGTCAAGAGCACGAGGAGCTCGAGGCACGCGAGCAGCACCTTCTCGCTGGCGCGCTGGGACCAGCCGGCGGGGGCCGCGCCCGGGCGCCGGCTGGCGGCGTCCCACTGGCAGAGGATGGCGAGCAAGTCGGCGTGGACGAGGCCCGAGTCGGCGCACGCGAGCGCGACGTCGAAGCTGCGTCCGCGCTCGTCGACGGCCCGGATCCAGCGCTTGATGTCCTTGAGGCACGCCAACGCGTCGTGCCCGAGCTTGTACGGCGGCGGCGACTGCGCGGCGGTGTGGTCGGGCCCGCCGAGCGCCGACACCAACACCGCGATGTGGGCGCGGAGCACCTTCTGGGTGTGCGACTCGTTGGGCTTGAGGAGCGTGGTCAAGTGGAGCATGCGGTCGGGCGCGGCGTCGTCGTCGGCGGAGTCCGAGTGGCCGTCCGCGGCGGCCGGCGCGGGCTCGTCGACGATGAAGTCGGCGAGGTCTTCGTCGTAGGGAGAGTCCATGACGCGTGTGGTGGACGCGATGATTAGCGAAGAGCCCGAAATGAAGTGCGGCAGAAGCGCGACAGAAGCGCGAAGCGACAGAAGTGCGACACAACTGCGACAAACAACTGCGACAAACAACTGCGACAAACAACTGCGACAAACAACTGCGACAAACAACTGCGACAAACAACTGCGACAGAACCGCGACAAACAACCGCGACAGAACCGCGACAGACATGCAGAAAGTGCGACCACAAACCGCCAGGCAATCAGCGCACAGGCAAATAAGTGCAAATGACATGTGCAGCAACGATCGGCGAAGGAGGCGAGACGGGCCGCCCGCGAGCTTCCGAACCGAGCGGCTCGCTCCCGGCTGGCCCCGTGCGCCTCCCTGAGCCTCGCCAGCGCGATCGGCCCCCGTTCTTTTCTCCCGCCGTTTCTCCCCGTTTCCGCCCGTTTCTCCCGTCTCTTCTTCCTCTTTTCTTTTCTCTGGCTATCTCGCTATCGCCCATCGCCAGCGCTCGCCGCTCGCAACCGCAGCAATATACGAAGAAGGGCGGGCTGCTGCAGCAATGACACCAGCCCGGCCCCCGCCGCACCGTCCGCAGCGCCGCCAGCCCCGGTCCCGCCAGCGGCCCCCTGCGGTCTCCAGCGGCGTCCTGCGGTCGCCAGCGGCCCTTGGGCACCCTCGCCAGCGGCCTCCGGCTTGCGCGCCAGCGCCCGCGCCCGGCAGCAGGCGCCGATCACCGCGGCGGCTAAACCTGCCAACGCGCGCCGTCTAAAACGAGCGTTAGACTAGACTGAGCATTAGTCCGTCTAACAATCTACCGGCGCTGCCGAGTGAACAATCAGCGGCAGCCCGCCGGGGGGAAAGGGTCTGTCAGGGGCGGTCGCGGTGGGCGGGGGCGGCTCGGTCGGCAGCCGAAACGGGCGGCCGCCACCGCGGGGGCCCAGCAATCGCCCACAGCAAGCGCCAAATCGCACCACTCGTGTGTTCCCCGCCGCAGAGATCGAGCGCCCGCCGTCAGCAACGGCGCGGCGCGAGACGACGGCCGGCAGAATGTGTCAGAGAGGCACGGGCACGAGCGGCAGAGCGGCGGGAGCGGCGGGCGTCGCGAGCGGCGAGCAAGCGAGACGAGCCGGGCGCCAGAGCAGCCAAGTACCTGGCGTCCTCGTCGTCCGCGTGGCCGTGTGCCCCGCCAGCTCCCGCCAGCTCCCCCGCGCGCCCGCCCTCCCGTAGACTCGCTCGTGTGCCTCTCCCGTGTAGCCTCGCTCGTGTAGCCTCTCCAGCGTGCCTCTCCCTGTAGCCTCTCCCTGTAGCATCTCCCTGTAGCCGCACCCGCCACTCTCGCCCCCGCTACCCGCGCAGCTTCCACGCGTCCCGCAGCTTCCACGCCTCCCGCAGCTTCCACCGCCAGCCAGCACCCGCTCCCGCTCCCGCACCCGCACCCGCGCCCGCGCCAGCTCTCGCTAAATTCCCACAGAGGCCTCACGCGCCACCAGCCTGCCCGCGAGCCCTCCCTATCGCTATCGCACTAAAACCATCAACACTCCGCTGAAAACTCACGCCCACCACCCCACTCTTCTTCTCCACCAGTGCCCACGCCACCACCCGCCCGCCCCGATCGCCCGATCGCCTCTCCCCCAGATCGCCTCCCGCCCGATCGCCACCCACTTCCCCTCCGCCCGCCATGGAACTCCACTACAAAAAACGAAACAGGATCCCGTCGTCGTGCTCGGTCTGCCGCAAGAGAAAGTCCAAGTGTGATCGCATAAAACCCGTCTGCGGCTCGTGCAAAAAGAAGTCCATCGCCCACCTCTGCTACTACGAAACCGACCTGGGCGGCGACTCCCCCGGCCACGCCCACCAGCACCTCCAGCACACCCAGCACCACCCGGCGTTCGTGGACCATCCCCACCGCAAGTTCCCGGACCACGCCCACCAGCCGCCGCCACCGCCGCCGCTGCTGCTCATCCCGCCGCCGCAATTCGCCCCGCTCGCCCTCCACCAGCAGCCCCCACCGCCCCAGCACCAGCACCAGCAGTACTACCCGCCCCAGGGCGCCCCGCTGCATCCCCAGCACCAGCAGCACTTGCCCCAGCACGCCCAGCACCACCTCCAGCCGCCGCCCCCCGGGCCCCACGACCACCGCGGCTCCCCCGAAAACGGCCACTACTCCCGCGCCAACTCGTTGTCGGGCCCGCTCCCCGGCGGCTACTACCAGCCGCTCCCGGCCCAGCAGCAGGACCAGCACGGCCCTCCCCCACAGCACCGGCCGAGCCAATTGCCGCCGTTCCACCCCATCCCGCCAAACCTCCCACATACCATGCAGCAGCAGCAACAGCAACAGCAAAACCAACAACAAAACCAACAACAGCAACCCCAGCACCAGGCTCTCCCCCAACTTCAACAGCCGCCGCTCCAGCAACACCAACACAACCAGCCCCTCCCCCAACTCCAGCATCCTCCGTCGGGCCCTCCCTCGGTGCTGTCCTCCGTGCCCTCGGTGCCCTCGGTGCCACCGCCGCCCTCGAACGCAAAGTTGGTCCTGCTCTCGGGCATCTCCTCCTACAAAAACGTCTCCCCGCCCGACAGCATGCTCACCGACCCCGTCAACAACCCCAATGCGCCGCAAAAAGAGTCCGCGCCGTCCTTCTCGTCGTCCTCGTTGGTGGCCATCCCGCTCGGGCCAAACTCGACCCTCCAGGTCAACCCCCACGATACCATGTCTCTCTTCACCGACGCCAGCTGTGCGTTGAGCCTAGAGGGCCCGCTCTGGCAGCAGCAGGGCACCATGTCGTACATCAGCCTTACTAAGATCGATCCCTTCACCAAGATCTTCCGCAAGTACGCCCTTTTTCTTTTCAAGCTGGGCGACATGTCGCTGTTCGTCAAGGACCAGAAGATCAGAAAGTCCAAAATGGTCAGCACGGTCGAGTCTTCCTCGTCCAGCGTGGCGGGCAACACAAACAGCCACGATCTGGACGCCTCGCACGCCTCCGCCAAAAGACAGAGAGTCAACTCCAGCACCTCTAGCGACAAGTTAGAATCGCCCGGAGCGATTTTATCTGAGGAAAAGGGCGACGCCCAAGACATAGACGACGAAAACGACGGCGTGTTGATCGTGGACCGAATCAAGGTCGAAAACGATGACGACGACGACGAAGACGACGACGCGGAGGACGAAGAGACCGATCTGGTCGACAACAAAGAGTCCGAGAAGAACGGGCATGGGGACGCGGATTCCCGTCCGGAGTCCGGCGAAAGCAAATCGCAACAGAACTACACTATCAACAGAGATGCCGGCCAGCCGCGACTGTCCCAGCAATCGCCGGAAGGACCCGCTCGCCGGAGATCGAAACCAAAGTCAAAGTCAAAGCCCCACTCCCACAAACTAGACATGTCACACATCCTTCTTCAGATCAAACTACACAAGGTTGACGAGAAGAACAAGTCGGCGTACTTGACGATGGTAGGCAAAGCCGTTTTGCAGATTCTCCCCAGCAAGCAGCACGTATACAAGTTGTTTGACCGTTTCTTCAACTACGTCTACCCGCTAGTGCCGGTGTTGGGCGAGTCCGTCATGGCCAGCGACATCGCCTCGCTCTTTCCTGGCTTCCCTGAGCACAAGTCAAACGAGTTCTACACGGAGATTGCCCTTGAGGACAACAATGACTTGAACATCGTGTCCATAATGTTGTTGGTGCTACGGCTAGGGTACATGAGCATGATACACACCGACGACATCTACAACAAGTACAGCCCGGAGGACCAGAAAATGTATGACGACATGAAGCGCGTGAGTTCCGAGACGTTCACCTCGGTGATCAAACTCTGCATCGGCGACAACGCCATCGGGCTGAAGTCGTCGCTCAAGTTGGTTCAGTGTTTGTCGTTGATTCACTTCTATCGCCAGGTCGCTCCCGACGACTGCCACGGTCTAGGAGGAACTGACGCCAACGTGCTTTTCGGGGTGATCATGACCCACGCATTGTCCATCGGCTTGAACCGAGACCCGTCCATGTATCTTGCACATGACTCCATCAGCGGGAGAGAAGAGTTGTCTCTCACGTGGCGGAGATTGTGGTTTCATTTGATCTACGTTGACCTGACTTCGGCCATGCACACCGGCAGCCCCCTCAAGTTGCCCAACCTCGACAACTGCGATGTCAAACTCCCGGTGCATCCTCATCCACAGACACCCATGATAGCAGACACGATCGAGAAAATCAACACCGTGCTCAAGTTGTACCGCAACATCCTCAACAAGATCAATAATCTCCACGACAAGCCCAAGGTGATCGAGCTTCTTCTCGAAACCAACCCGTTGGAGAAGCTCTTTTTTGACTTCTTCGGAAAGGACTTCTTCAAGGACTGTATCTGCAAGCCGGCCAAGGTGGAGCCCGAAGAGGGTTTTGCGAGAAACAGCGAGGACCGCCAGCTAGCTTACTTGAAGGTGGTCAAGTTCTGCGTGTTTACCCAGCTCAGAACCAACTTGAGCTGCATCTACTACATGATAGCCATGCACTACGAGAACGAGTACAGCGAGTCCAAGACTCCATCCATGAACGCCGGGATCGAGCTTTTCAAGATCTACTGCAAGAGCGTGATCCAGCTTGTGTACATAATGTCTTACGTCATGGACAACTCGGTGGAGCTTTTTGGCAGAAACTACGACTTCATCTTGACAGCACACAATGAACGATGCATGATCAAGACACACTGCTTCCTCACGTCGTTTTTCGTGCGGTTGTTGCACCATAAGAAGGACTGCTCGATCAACATCACCAAGGACCCCAGCATCAAGGGACGTATGGAGGTGGTCGACACGCTCTTCACGATTGTGTTGATAGAAGCCGAGCTCTTTGTGGGTAACTTCCGGAGCTTGGGCAAGAGATACGTCAACTCGTACAAGTTGTATGTGATGACGTACTTTGTGTTGAGACAGTGTATGGAGAACCCGGCGGTTTTTTTTGAGAAGACGCTCCAGGACCCCCGCTTCTACCACGAGGGCACCAACATGTTGGACTTTTTCACCATCTACGAGCTTCAGTACTTGTGCAAGCTCTGCGAAGAGTTCCGGGCCGCCAAGCGCGAGCTGAAGCGGTTGAAAGACGCCAAAGTGCAAGAGCGTGGCGACGGTGCTTCTGGCGAGGACCCCGACAAGACCAGTCCGTTGACGACGCTGGTGCTGAAGGGCGGCGTTGTGGCGTTCGACGTGCCCTTCCCTGCGTCGTACACCCCTCGCAAGAGCATTCTGAGCAACACGTCGCTCAGTGGCGAGTCGCAGCCCAACGACACCGCGCTCGACCCCTTGGACGTTCCCGACATTGAAGGGATGGACTTGATGAAGTTGTTCGAGGTGTACGGTGATATTGAGATGTAGACAGAGAGAAGGGACCGACAGACAAAAGGCACAGACAGCACACAGACAGACATAATGAGGGCATAGCCGCAGTTTCTGCATGACTCAACGGCAGGCTATTCCACGGCCCTCCGCCCCGCTGCCCTCCGCCCCACGGTCCTCCACAGACACCACGGCCCGCCACCGACCCCACGGCCGTCCACGGGGCACGTCCATGCCGCCAGGAACGTATTTCGCCTCTACAGTTTAACATCAATGGGACAGACCCACGACCGGAGCGTAGACAGTAGATCGACGACACCAGCGGCGGCCTTCAGGGCTCTCGCTGGGCTTTAGCCCGCCCCACCACCGCGCGCCAACTTTTCGCAGCCTCTCTCGCCAGCGCTCTCGCTATTTGTTGCCGCGCGGCGCGCGGTCTCCCTACCAGATGCTTCTTTCCGCCGCGGTTGCCGCGGCATCGACGCACTCCAGCGAACTTTATCGCTGCCTTCAGCCGGGCGTCACAATCTCGCGCGAGTTTCGGCCCACCAATCTGATCGGGCCGTCGGTTTTGCGCAGCGTCAACCGTCACAAGACACAAGTCGACAGACAGCAACAGCGACAAAAGCACCGGCGCCAAAGGACGACAAAAGCACCGGCGACAAAGCACCGGCGACAGAGCACCGAAACGACGAACGACAGTCACAGCACGCACCGCCAAAGCAGCCTGGGACCGCCACACCCCCGGCCCAATGCACACACGCCTCCACCGCCGTCCCCCCACCAGACCTCCCCCCGGCCAATGACTTTGGAACAGGCCCTGCGCCAGCCCAAAAAGAGAAGCAGGATCTCCTTGAGCTGCAACTACTGCAAGAAACGAAAGGTCAAGTGCGATCGCGAAATGCCGTGCTCGTCGTGCTTGAAGTACAACATCGGCAACTTGTGCACGTTTCCCGAGCCCGAGTGGTCGCTCGTCCGCGACGGGCGTGCCGGCGCTCCGGGCGCCTCCAAGGGCGCCGCCTCGGCGTCGCTCGGCATCTTGCCGGCGTTTTCTGTCCAGCGCTTGACCCCGAGCAGCAAGAAAGCCGCCAGCAAGGGCGTGCTGGCGGAGCTGGCCAAGCCGCCCGCCCCGGAAGACCGCGGGGCCACGGCGCGCTCTGAAGCGCCCGACCGCTCTCGCTCCGACAGCAATCGCCCCGCCGTGGTGTTGCCCAAGGTGCCGCCCATCTACGCAGCCGAGCCGAGCTTCCACGCCCGCCCTGAGCCGCGCCCGCCGTTCGAAGACCCGCGCGCCATCACGTCGCCCTTCTACGCCGGGCCGCCGGCGGACGCAGTGCTCCCGGGCTTGGCCCGCTTGCCACTGATCGGCTCCGGCGCCGAGCTCCAGCCAGCGCCCCCCGCGGCGTACCACCAGCCTGCGGCGTGGAACAGCGGTGGTCCGCGCAGGCTCGGGCCCGCCGCTTCCAGCAGCCGCCCGGACCCAGCGGACGCGTCCGGCCAGCGCGTGGGTGCTGCTCCCGACGCGGTGCCGGAGCTCGCGGGCCACGAGCATGCGGACCACGACTTCGCGGCCCAGCCGCTCGTCCTGCTGCACAACTACGGCGAGGTCCCCATCCAGTCGCCGTCGCCCATGGCGTCGTCCACCATCAGCTTCCAGCATCCCTCGGGCACCCCGCGCGTCAGGAGCGCCCCGGGAATCGGCCCGCGTACTCCGACGGGAGCACCCATCCAGTTGCCGCCCTTGGACTGGCCCACAAACGCCGCGGGCCAGCCCCGGCGAGAGGTCTTCATCGACTGGAACGCCTACAAGTACGACCCGGTTCGCAACCGCACGTTTGTGGCGATGAACCCGTACGCACTGGGTGAAGAGGAAATCAACTTCAGCGACGGCTTCACCCCGATCCACGTGAGAGACACCACCCGCAGGATGAACTACGGCCCCTTTGCGTGGTTCTCGCTCGTGAAAAAGGACCGCGGGTTCAGCTCCTTCTGGAAGTACATGTGTGCCGGCAACGGCATATCTCACTTCAAGCTGGCCAAAGCTAGTGCGCCCAAAGGGCCAGAAACCGGTACGAACTTGGCGCTGGCGGCGCAGGAACCGAGTCCAGGCTCGAAGGAGCCGCTAGACCACGAAGACACCTTCCAGAAGAGAGCGATCGAGAGAGAAGCAGACAGTGACGTCAAATTGTATCGCACGGTCACCGATGCAAATGCGAAGGAGAAGAACTGTGCTCTGTCCCGTCCGAAAACGGGCTGCCAGGCTTACAAGGACAACCGTCGTGTTTTGGAAGATGACGAGACTCCAAAGAGCGTCTTGAGGACAGGCATGAACAAGAATGCCATTGCCTTGGGCCTCACGCTGTTCGATGAGCGTATTGACCAGGAGTTGAGGTTCATTGACAAGATCAAAGCGTTGCTCCCCAAAAGAAGGGTGGTGTGGACTCTTTTGGCCAAGTTCTTTCGAGAATTGTATCCGTTGTTCCCATACATCGATGAAGATGGATTCAGAGAGGAGATGGAGCGTATTTTGGGGCCCGAGGGCTACGAAGACCTTCCCATTCCAGATATCAACGTCGAGAAGAGATTAGACTTTGCTCCCGTGGGGTTGCTTTTGATCCTTCTACGGTTGACCTATTTGTCTCTCTTCTCCAACAAGTGCAGTGTCAACGAACACAACTTCAGATCACCGGACGCCGACCCTGAGGTGAAATATCTCCTCACCAACCCCATAAACGTGGACGTGATCGATTTGGCACGTTTGTGTCTCGACCAGTTTGATCTCTTCCGCAACACAAGCATGGCCGTGCTTCAATTCGCGTGCTTCATCAGAATATACCATCTGATCTGTCCGGAAGAAGGCGACGGGGTGGATGGGGGCCAGACCCAAATCTACAACGGAGTGTTGTTTCAGATGGCATACTCGTTGGGCCTCAACCGAGAGCCAGACCACTACGAGGACCTCCGGAACGACGTGAAAGCGAACAGCCTTGGACGCAAGATCTGGCATTACTTGTTGGAGTGCGACCTCGCCCAGGGGTACAGGTACGGAAATCCCACGAGCATAAGCTGCACGAACTACGACGCCAAATGTCCGTACTTTACTCCCGAAAGCTCCGGCTCTCGGAACTTGGACATGGAACAACAGGTGATCCGCCTTATGGAAGACCTGTTGTGGCTAAGCAATAAAATCAGGCAACTTCTCGAACTATGTTTGGATCTCCGGGTTCGTCCCAAGGTACGCG
Organism: Suhomyces caryicola; assembly: GCA_030568635.1. Taxonomy (NCBI): domain Eukaryota; kingdom Fungi; phylum Ascomycota; class Pichiomycetes; order Serinales; family Debaryomycetaceae; genus Suhomyces; species Suhomyces caryicola. The sequence goes on along the minus strand of JAJMGG010000035.1, from coordinate 2,713 downwards.
AAGTGGTGGGGACAATCGGAGAGCTTGAGCACTTTTTGAGCAGCAAGTACGAAGGGATGAAGCTTTTCATGGCTCCGTTCGATCCGACTCAGTACGCGTTCACGTTTCAAAAGACCTTGAGGTGCCGCGATTATCTCGAAGTCAAGTGGTTTCTTTTGACGATATTCTTCCATGTGTATTTGCATTATGATAAGAGCAACCAAGAGGACTTTGGCTACTTCTACCTCCTGAAAATGCTCGCTATCATCAGCAACGACTTCGTGCCGCATCTCTTTCAGTTGATATTGAACAACCGAACCAGCTTCGACAAGACCGCGGACTTGATAATGAACCCCTCCGTCGAGTCTTGGATTCACAGGGTGACCCAACTACAGTTCGCGGTGTTGCTTCGGTTGAACTACACCATCTATGTGCTCAAGCAGCGCGAGGGCCACGCGTTCCGGTTGAACACGGACCATGAGTACAGAACCAAGTTCTACAAAACAACCGAATTCGCCACATTGTTGGAGAAAGTGGTCAAGTATGGTGTGGTTGCCTTGGCGAGGTTGAGTAAGCGGTACTTCTATGCTTGGAGAGTGACCAAATCGAACATGTTCACGCTCAAGGTGATCAACAGTGAAGCGTTGTACGAATATTGTCACCAAGAGGCAAACATGAAGATTTTCAACCTCTCTGACTCGCAATTGGACGATATGATAAGCATAGTGCAGTATGCGTTTGACCAGTACCTGAATCAACCAAGCAACCATGCTGGTGGTGAGGAGACCGCCGTCAGTGAGTCCGACACACCAGGGAGGGCGTCGACGGTTCCCTCGAGCCTCGAGGGAATTGACATGGAGGTTTCTGGAAACAACTACGTTGAGAACCAAGCACAGCAGGCCGACGAGCGCCGAACCCTCGACTTTGAAGAGTTCAAGTTTCTCGATAGCGAAGACATTGACCGGTTGTGGACCCAAATGGTGGCGGGCAAGAACGACAGCTTTGAGCACGGCGGCGAAAACGCGCATCTCAGCCAGCTCCGCGGGGGCGAGATGAACGGGGCCTCGCATGCGAACGGAATGGATGCCAACTCCACCGACAACGAGGCGGAGCTTTCGAACTTGTTGAACCCCGGCCAGCACCCCGTGGACACAAGACGCCTCTCACAGGGGTCGGGGTTGAGTCACTTCGTCACCTCGCCGCCCGAGGCCGACTTGTTCAGCTCGATTCCGATATTCGACTTGTTTGGAATCGGCAATGGAGAAAACCTGTTGGGCTAGCAGCCGCATGTACATAGAAATAGAGGTGGAGACGAGGCCCGATTTGCAGCTATTGCTGCGGTTGGGGTGTTTGATGCGACCAACCCTAGAACGGGCGCGAGGCCGGGTAACTTTCTCGCGCGCGCTATATAAGCGGGCCCATGTTCCCACCAGAGGAAAAATTATCACTCAAGCATCACACTTCTTATTCGAAGAGGTCTGGCGATCTCTGGGATTAAAAAACTAAATACTCAATCGTAATATCAAATGTATGACGACAAAACGCTGTGCACCAGTCTGAGTACTCAAAGCATGATAGACCCAGTATACCCAAATTTCTGACTTTGATATTACGATTGAATATTTAACATTTTTAGTTTCAAGAAGTGTGAGGCAGGCGAGTGGAATGCAACGGTGGAGTGAAAAGTGTCAAGAGGAGAAACGTAGGCATGCAATGGGTGGGGATGTGTGGGAGAAGAATGGAAGTGGAAATAGAAGTGCAAGTGAAAAACGGAAGCGGAAGTACGAACGGAAGTGGAAGCAGGGGAAACGAGATACGAGCAGTTGCTTGAAGAGAATGTTGCGGCGAGTCGACGGAATGTGCAATAGACTATAGCCTCTCAAACAATGTTGCAACAGAGGGAGGAGGGGCGCTATGGCGCTATTTTTTGCACGGAGGTGAATGTAGCGTAATTGGCACGACGGGCCAGTATTGTAGGACGGTGATTAAGCCTATTAGGGACAAAATGGATCAGAGCTGGAGAGACATTGAGATACTTTTTGACATTTTGGCCGCAACCGGCAAAAAAAAAAAGACAATTGCGACCAAGCCCAGCGCCATCTCTGCGGGCGATGCCCGGCAGAAAATAAGGGTAGGGCCGGCCGGCACAGGTCCAGGGGCGGGCGATGCGCCAGGGGAGAGCCGCTGGGCGAGGGCGGGCGGCGAGGAAGCGTGGAGCAGAAGCAATTAGTGACGGAAGGGGCATAATTGGGCGCCTGGAGACAATAGGGGCGACAGCGGCCGGGGGCAGGACAAAGCATGGAAGACGGAGCCGGGCGCGTCCGTTGAAGGCTGAAGCGCCGGGACAATGCGAGCAGGCACGGGAAGCAGGCACGGGGTCGACTGGGGGAGGGGCCTAGGGTCGCGGCGACCCCAAACGGGCCCGAACGGGCCTGCCGGGGATGGCTGGACTCGAGATGAGGTGCATAATTGGATGCAGAACAATCGCCTGCGCAGAGGACTCTCTGACACATACACAGAGCACGACGCGTGTCGGATAATTGTTTGGAGAAAAATGACGTTGACAAGGGATGCGCGGGCGCGTCGGCTCGCTAGAGGCTGAGGCCGCCGGTGGGATTTTCACCCCAGCGTAGCGGGGAGGTCGCTCTGTTGGCGACGCCGGCCAAGTCGTACACGCCGCGGACCAAGTGGTACTTGACCCCCGGAATATCCTGGACCCTGCCGCCCCGCACCA
>JAJMGG010000034.1:0-107842 GCA_030568635.1 Suhomyces caryicola | reverse complement strand
GTGGAGATGTTGAAGATCTTTGATATCGTTGCCTTGGCAAGTGATCGTAGGTGTGAGCTTCGGCTCGTCATCGACCGATCCTGAAGTTTACGGATGGATTTGAGTAGGAGCATAGCTGTTGGGACCCGAAAGATGGTGAACTATGCCTGAATAGGGTGAAGCAAATCCACACCGAGACCAAACAGGTCACCAAGTTCATTGACGGCGAGCAAAAGACCGTCGACAAGGACTGGACCTTCTACGAGTTGTCCAAGTACAAGTACATCTCCTACGACCAGCTCTTGCAATTGGCCCAGCAGTACGCCAAGGGCTTGGTCAAGCTCGGCCTCAAGCCGAGGGAGGACAAGTTGCACATTTTCGCCTCCACCTCCCAGAAGTGGTTCCAGACCTTCTTGGCCGCCTCCTTCCAATCCATCCCCATCGTCACCGCCTACGACACCTTGGGCGAGTCGGGCTTGATCCATTCCTTGGTCCAGACCGACTCGAACGGTATCTTCACCGACAATGCCCTTTTGGGCAACTTGGTCAAGCCGTTGCAGAAGGCCAAGTCCGTCAGATACATCATACACGCCGAGCCCATCGACGAAAAAGACACCCGCCAAGGCGGCAAGCTCTACAAGGATGCCGCGGAAGCCAAAAAGAAGATCTTGGAAGCTAGACCAGACATCAAGTTCATCTCCTTCCTGGAAATCATTGCCCTTGGCGAGGCCGCCGACGCCGACGACGCCGAATTCACATTACCAACCCCAGAAGACACTGCATGTATCATGTATACCTCCGGCTCTACCGGTGACCCCAAGGGTGTTGTCATCTCCAACGGTAACATCCTTGCCGCCATCGGAGGTGTCTCTACCATCGTGGGCAGGGACATTGTCAAGAACAATGACCGTATCATTGCATTTTTGCCATTGGCCCATATTTTCGAATTGGTTTTCGAATGTACTGCGCTCTGGTGGGGTGGATGTTTGGGGTACGCCAACGTCAAGACTTTGACCGACGCTTCCTGCAAGAACTGTAACTCTGATTTGCTGGAGTTCAAGCCTACCATCATGGTGGGTGTCGCTGCTGTTTGGGAGTCCGTCAGAAAGGGTGTTTTGGGCAAGGTCAAGGCCTTACCCCCACTTACTCAGAAGTTATTCTGGGCTGCATTCAAGGCCAAGTCCACCATGAGCCATTACCGTATTCCAGGTGGAGGCATCTTGGACATTGTTTTCAAAAAAGTCAAGGCTGCCACTGGTGGTGAGTTGAGAGTGGTTTTGAATGGTGGTTCTCCCATTTCCACCGACACTCAAGTATTTATTTCCACCTTGTTGTGTCCAATGTTGATTGGATACGGGTTGACCGAAACCTGTGCCAACACCTCGATCTGTGACATCCACAACTTTGAGTTCTCCAGTGCTGGTACCTTGACCGGTGCCATCACCGCCAAGTTGATCGACGTCACCGATGCCGGATACTTTGCCAAGAACAACCAGGGTGAAGTTTTGTTGTACGGTGACTCGATCGTCAAGGAATACTACAAGAACGAGAAGGAAACCGCCGAGGCGTTCACCGACGATGGCTGGTTCAAGACTGGTGATATTGGTGAATGGGCTCCAAACGGGGCGTTGAAGATCATCGACCGTAAGAAGAACTTGGTCAAGACGTTGAACGGTGAATACATTGCGTTGGAAAAGTTGGAGTCGATCTATAGATCCAACCCGATTGTGCTCAACATCTGCACATACGCCGACCAGAGCAAGGTGAAACCTATTGCTGTGTTGATTCCCAACGAAGGTGCCTTAAAGCAGCTTTTGACGGAGGAGAAGGTTTACTCGTCTAGCGAGTTGTCATCCAAGGGATTGTCGCATCTCTGCCAGGACACCAAGGTGGTCAACGCCGCACACAAGGCCATCGTGGCAACCGGTAAGGCACAAGGGTTGAGAGGAATTGAGCTCGTGCAATCGATCGTCTTGTTGGACGAGGAGTGGAGTCCCCAGAACGGCTTCTTGACCTCTGCCCAGAAGTTGCAGAGAAAGAAGATCTCGGAAACCTACAAGGAACAGATCAAGGAAGCTTATGCCCGCTCTTGAGTCGGCACACAACACCAGTCCCGGGTTCTGTTGCGTTCATCAACTCTCTCTAATTGTTCTTCATCTCACGAGGTGTGATTGTTGTTGAAAGGCCAACTTTGACAGGTTCCATCGTCGTAAGAACTCTTTTATATTATGCTGTTATATACTAATAAAACCATACCAAAGCGAGCGTAGCAGAGGCGGTGTTCAGCCCCCGTAGACGCCCTGGAAGATGGCCTTGATGCGCGGGATGGCAAGGCCGTCGTTCAAGCACAACTGCAACAAGATACGGGCCTTCTGCGGACTCAAGTAGCCCAGCGCGATGGCGTTTTCGTACAGCTCGTGCTTGGGAAGCGAGCCGGTGGGCACCATGCCGTCCAAGGTACGCTTGGAGTAGACGACCGGGATGGGGGTGCGCTTGCAGAGGCGCTGGATGAAGCGGTTGGTGTCGTCGGACATGGAGCCGGCGCCCATGGTGGCCAAGACCAACCCGCGGGAGCCCAACTCGTTGACGGCGAGCTCGATCAAGCGGTTGTTCAAGCCCTGGTGGGCGAAGATGACGGGCACCTCGGGGAGGTCGTTGTTCTCCAACGGCAAGTGCAAGCTGAAGTAGTGCACGCCCAACGGCTTGGCGGGCGGGAAGTAGTAGTGGATCTCGTTGTTGACAAAGTTGCCGAGGTAGCCCTGGCCGCTCGACTTGAAGGTGTCGAGCGAGTTGGCGTTGGACTTGGTGATGTAGAAGCCGGAGCCGATCCGGTCGTTCAAGGCGACCAAGACCCCGCGCCCGCGGGACTCTCTGCTGGCCGCCACCACGATGGCCTGGTACAAGTTCATGGGCCCGTCGGACGAGATGGCCGTCAGCGGGCGCATCGACCCGCACATCACGATGGGCTTCGGGGTGTCGATGGTCAACTGCAAGAAGAAGGCGGTCTCCTCCATGGTGTCGGTGCCGTGCGTGATGACCACGCCGTCGTGGTGGTTCAAGTCCTCCTGGATCTTGTCGTACAACATGAGCAACTCGGGGGTGCCGATCTCCTTGGAGTCGATGTTGAGCACCTGCTCGTACTCGAGCGTGCACGTGCCCGACAAGTCGGGGATGCTCTGCACCAACTCCTCGATGGTGAGATCGACCTTGTACCCCGCGGTCTGGTGCCCGCTCGCGCCCTTGGACGCAATCGTGCCGCCGGTGCCGAGCACCTTGATGCTGGGCAAGGCGTCGTGGATCGAGAGGTCCGAGATGGCCCCGGTCGAGATCACCGAGTTCGACCGGTACTTGATTTTGAAGATGGGGTGGTCATCCTGCGACGCCTCGAGGATCTCGTAGGGGACGTCGTCGGGCAAAAGGAGCGGCGTGCTGTTGGCAGACTTGGGCATCGGAGCGGTGGAGTGGTCAGCGAGGGCGATGAGCGCTTTTTGGCGGTGCGCTTTTGGCGGGCACCTTGGCGATGGTTCCCCGCGAGCAGGTCACGTGACCGGCCCCGCTGGGGCCTCGCGGAAAGCGAACTTTTCCAGCGGCGCTTCCACCGCCACGCCAATGGGTTTATTCAGCAAGGAGCAGGACGTGCCCAAGACCCCGCCCAACAAGGAGAAGAGACAGGCATGCTGGGACTCGCGTGACCTCTTCTTCGAGTGCTTGACCAAAAACAAGATCGACAACTCGCTCGACCCCAAGGCAGAGCCCACGGTCGCAGCGCAGTGCGGCGCCCAGCGCACCGACTTCCAGCACAAGTGTGTGGCCAGCTGGGTCAAGCACTTCCAGGACAAGCGGTTCAACGACTTGACCCGCCAGCGGTACATCGAGAAGCTCGAGGCCGAGGGCGCCCAGCAGCTCCCCTTCAAGTTGGACAACCGCAAGTGATCTGCCGGTTGACAGCGATCTGCCGGTTGACAGCGATCTGCCGGTCACGATTCACCCAGCGATCGGCGGTCCACGATCACACGGCCTGCCGGTGCCACACGGTCTTCCCTCCAGCTACGACTTCTCCACCCACCTCTTTGTTCTTGTACATACTCTATAAATGAATGCAAATGCTGTATACTTATGCTGCCGTGATGTAGATGGGCTCGCGCGACACCACCTGGAGGCGCTCCTTGTTCCACACGTCCAACACCGAGCCCCACTCGTAGTCGCCGCGCTCGAGCACGATGAAGCTCAAGTGCATCGTCAACTTGGCGCCCGCCTCCAAGCCCTGGTCCCCCAAGTGGTTCTGGAGCACCCCGTTGATCAAGATCTTGCGGTCGATCGACATCTGCGAGTAGTTGGGGTTGACGGTGCCCATGGACGAGAGCACGCTCAGCGGGAACGGCAAGTGGCGCAAGATCCCCTTGATCGCGCTCTTGGAGTTGTTGACCACCGTCGTCTGGAGCGTGTAGAACTCGTCGGTGCGCAACACGTGCCGCGTGCCCAGTTTCTTGACGCTGGTGTTGGTGCGGTCGAGCAAGATGCTGCTCGAGAGCTTGATGGGGCTGTACACCAAGATGTTGGCCATTTTGTTGGTCAACCGGATCGTCCGCAAGTCGATGGTGCCCCGCCGGGTCTCGCTCTCGCTCAACCGCATGTTGTGCCACGTGCCCGTCAAGTTCTCGAGAATGATGCTGCGGAGCCAGAACAACTCGCGCATCTTCAAGTCCTCGCGCTCGCTGATCGAGTAGTTCTTGACAAACTGCTTGCTTCGGAGCGACGGAATGTGCCTCGTCAAATCGGTACCGTCGCTTGCTAGCCTTTTCATCGGAAGCAAGAACCGCGACGTCTTGCCCGGCTGGATATGGTCATCCACTACGAACGACTCGTCCGGCTTGATGCGGTACTCGAGATGACACGCCACCTTCTCCGTCCATGAGTTCCGCAAGTCGATGATAAGCAAACAGTAGTCTGAAATGTCTTCATCCTCCTCTTCCGCTTCTCCAATCTTGGTGATGAAGTTCAACACATCACTCAAGTTCTTGTGAACGGTCTCCTTGCCGCTGTTCCCTATCCCTTGAAATGATGACGAAAACAACGGAATTATGTCACAGCCAACGATCTCGAGCGACGGCACAACCGTCAAGTTCAACGGCACCTGGACGTACTTGATGAAGGTATTGTTCAAGTCTTCTTGCTTGTGTGCGTACTCCAAAATGATCTTCAGCTCCTTGATGCCCCTCTTTGCATGAATCTCGTAGTCGATCGTTATCTCGGACTGCGGTAAGATGTTCTTGTACTTCTCGCTGATCAACTCCTTGTTCAAAATTCTGAACGGCTTGAACTTCAAAAGCTGCCATTCTATTTCGTGTACTTCGGTGGCTGAAAGCGTTTGGTTCGCAGTAGTGCTGTTGATTTTTTTGTTTAATGGTTCAATCGTCGAGTCCCAAAAGGAGAATGACAAGTAGTTGATGACCTCATTGGAATGGTTGGCCAAGGAAATGGAAAACTGATACTTTTCTCCTTCCAACAACATTATCCACCCATTCGTGACCAGAATGTATGTGAGCGAAAGGCTCGGCTGCGGCGCAATCACATTCAATATGAGCTTTCTGGTCGAAGTTCTGCCCAAAACGTTATTTGCCGAAAGATTCTCTTGCACCTTTTCGCCAATACTCTTGGATGAGACTTTGGGTTCTCCATTGCCAATCTGCTTAATCTTGGTTGACCCAGGGCTGTTTTCCTTGTCTATGATTTGAAAGTACTGCTCGTCACAGTTCTCTAGAGTGATATAGAATCCCGTGATGGTTAGTTCGCCATCGCTCAACGGTTTGAATGCGACCAGAAAGTGCTCCGTACTTCTCGGAGGTATGACCAAGTGTCCCGATCCCAGCTGGGAAGTATTCGATAATACGGAGGTGGTGGAGGGTGGCTGGCTTGCGCTTCCATTAACAAAACCAACCTTCTTCAAGTTGTTTGGAAGTGAGCGAACCTTGACGGGATTTGAAGGCAATCTGGGCGTAGAAGCACCCTGGTTTGGTGGAATCGTGCCATTCGACCCGAGTTTGGTCATGTTCTTGAGGGTCTGGACTTGCACATCGCCCTCAGTGACGATAGTGATGTCATTAATCTCCACTTCAAATGCGAATGGATTTTGTAGCTGTACCTTCAACTGGTAGATGTCATCTTTGATGAGGAGTTTGTCCTTGTTTATAGTGGCTGTCTTGGGCTTGTTGTACGGGTTGAAAATAAATGGCTCGGGGTTCCCGTTGGCACTAACTTCACTACTACTTTGTAGTCCCGAGCTCTTTCCGCTTTGCTCGTATTCAGAGAGCAAAATGAGCTCGTCTCGGTTCCTATTGCTGACGAACTTGACTCTTCTCACTAGGTAGGGGTCCCAGTATGGCGTGGAGAGTTTCCAGTTGTTCCTGCGCGATTGGTATTTCAAGCTGTCAATCTTTTCTTTCAAGTTGATCTGGTCATCAGCTGACAAAGTGTGGGTGAATCTTGTCAACATCAAGGTGCACAAGTTCACAACGTAGCGGTAATCCTGAATGCTCTCGGTTATCTTGATACAGAGCTTGATCAACAGAATCTGCAAGGATATCCAGTCTCCTTGGGAATGGTGGTAAGCATCGACCAGCAAACTCTCCGTCTCGAGGTTCACGTGGTACGCTTCAAATAAATAGTCTATAATGTCTCGTATACTCGAAAAGTGATTCTTGTTGCTTGAGACATCGTTGATAATGTTTACCGTCCGCTGAGTATCAATGACCGGGGAGCTGACTTCCAATTTGGGCAAGACGCTGATCAAAAGTGTCCGTAAAATGAAGGCCCTCTTCCTGAAGAATCCCAAGTCACTGTACATCGATGCCAAACAGCTGTATATGTGACACTGCTCGATGACGCTCAAGTCGACCAACTGTAGCGCGTACACTTTCTCGATATCTTTGAGGATGTCGATCTTCAGAGACCCTGCTTTTTCGACAGAGTGGCCCGAGAGCTTGGTCGCCTTGACAATGTGTTCGAGGACGTCGGTCTCGTTTCCAGACAAATGGACAGTGATCATGTACTTGATATAGCGTAGTATGGACTCCACGTAAACAATATCGGGCACCATGTTCTCGTAGTCATTTGTGCTTAGTTGGTAAAAGTGCAGAACCTTGTTGGAGAGCAATTTGATGAAGTCGGGCAACGGGAGCGCCGAGAGGTCGGGGCTCGACCCAAAGGAAAAGTTCAAGTTGTTGCCGATGGAGTTTCTGGGCGAGGTGGATGTTTTGGCATTGGCAGGAGCGGGTCTACCAAGGTGGCTCAGAGCGCTTTCGACCGACGATCGTCTTGAAGGAGCAAGATCGTTGGAGCTGGAGCTCGAGGTGATGGTATGCAACTTGCTCTTGGAGATTTGAAGCACGCTGCAAATCGCTTGACTGGGCAAGAGATACGTCTGGCCAATGTACTGGAGCAAAAGGGTGCTGATTCCGATACCTTCAAGGGAGCTTCCTAGCCACAAGAAGTCCTCGTACTTCTTCAAGTAGGTGAGCGACTCGGCGAAACAGTGTAGAGCGTCGTTATACTTGCCTGCCAAAAGATAGAAGCTGCCCATCAACTTTGCCTGACGGCCCTTGTGTCTTTGCTGGATTTTGGACTTGGGGTCGGAGTGGCTCAAGTTCGGCGAGCTGCCACCGGCGCCGCTGGAGAAGGAGGCCTTGAACGACGTCGAGCCGGAGCTCAACCGCTTCTGGGCCTGGTGGATGGTTTTCGATAGGATATTGCTGTCGGTGATGGAGACGGGCGATCTCAAGGTGATATTTGTGTAGGAGGACGCGTAGCTGTCCAATGCAGATAAAAAGTTGAGGGAGACCGTGGCCATGATGGACTCCATGGAGACCGAGTCCGGGCCTGCGGCCGGGTCCTCGTTGTAGTATAGGACCGAGTTCAGGGACACGCCGGCGGGCTTCTTGTCGAACAAAACGACATTGTGGACGATCGAGCTGGGGTAGTTTTTGTTCAACGCCGCCACCAACTCGTCGGCGGGGTGTGCCGGGTCGGCGTGGCCGACGCCGAGCACGATGAACGTCTTGCGGAACGGCTCGAAGTCGTGGAGGAAGATCGACTCGCTGTCGGGCGCGCTGGTGACATGGTCAAAGATGATGCGGCCGTTGGGGAACGTCTGGGGGTTGAAGTAGTGCAAGCTCGCGTTGGGCGCCACGTCCAACAAGCGCGTTTCCAGCAGGCGGGATCGTATGAGGCCCAAGTAGCGGGCGAAGTCGTGTTTCGAGCAGTTGTTGATGGGCACTATGAGGCACTTCACCTTGGCCGGTGCGATGTAGTTGTACCTGTTTGACATGGCCGAGGAGTGGTGGGGGGGAAAGTGGGGGAAAATCGGGGGCGGCGAAGGGGCAGCTCGGGGGTATGCAGCGCAGGGAACGGCGGTATGGGTGTTTTGGTGCCGACGTCGGATGTTCAATTGGCGCTGTGCTGCCGGTGTTCCTGGCTGTCGTGGGTGGGTGTGGTGGATCGGGTGTAACGATCTCTGGCGTTTAGTCGCGGCTGGCGCGGGGCGTGCGGCGACCAACGGTGCTCTCTGGGAGGCGAAAACACAGCGGAGGCGCTCGAGAGCCTGCACCACACCACCGGATCTCTTTCGACGCCATGCCAGGATTGAACTTCGACAACTACCAGAGAAACACGCACTTGGCCAAGCAGGGCTACAACGGCGCCAAGGCCACCTCCACCGGGACGACGATCGTGGGGTGCAAGTTCAAGGGCGGCGTCGTGATCGCCGCCGACACGCGGGCCACCGCCGGGCCCATTGTCGCCGACAAGAACTGTGAGAAGTTGCACCGATTGGCGCCCAAGATCTGGTGTGCCGGGGCCGGGACCGCCGCGGACACCGAGATGGTCACGCAGTTGATTGCGTCCAACTTGGAGTTGCACTCGTTGTCGCAGAACAAGGAGCCGCGCGTGATCACCGCGTTGACCATGTTGAAGCAGCACTTGTTCAAGTACCAGGGCCACTTGGGCGCGTACTTGATTGTCGCCGGCTCGGACCCCACGGGCGCCCATTTGTTATCGGTGCAGGCACACGGATCCACCGACATCGGCAAGTTCCAGTCGTTGGGCTCGGGCTCCCTCGCGGCCATGGCCGTGTTGGAGACCCACTTCAAGGAGGACATGACCAAGGAGGAGGCCATGAAGTTGTGCGCCGACGCCATCGAGCTGGGGATCTGGAACGACTTGGGCTCCGGGTCCAACGTCGACTTGTGTGTCATGCAGGTCGGCCAGGACGCCGAGTTGTACCGCAACTACTTGACCCCGAACGTGAGATCCCAGATGGCGCGCTCCTACAAGTTTGCCCGCGGCACCACCGCCGTGTTGAGAGAAAACATCCGTGACATCGTGGACATAGAGGAGACCGTGGTCAGCTTCAGCGCCCCCGACGCCATGGAGGTGGACGCCTAGCGCCCCAGGGCGGCAGTGGTCCCCCGGATCTCATAGAGGTAGTTACGTAATGTTTAATGATATACCACACCACCGAGCGTAGCGGCAGCCAGCACGGGCGCCCGTACGGGCGCCGGGGGACGAGCCTGCGGCGTGCGCGCACCAGTTCCGCCCGGGCCTTCTAGAGACTTCCACCGGGCTTTAAAGACGGGCACCTCGCTCCACCACTCCCGCCACCACTACTCTCCACATCATCATGGTCGTGAACAATCCGAACAACTGGCACTGGGTCGACAAGAACTGCATGGCCTGGGCCAAAAAGTACTTTGACGAGCACCTCGTCGGCGTGGGCGCCGAGAACGGCGCGGTTGCAACCAGCATCCGGTCGGTGTCGTCGGTGGAAGGCGACGTCGAGGTGTGCCAGCGCAAGGGGAAGGTGATCTCGTTGTTCGACTTGAAGCTCGTGTTGAACGTGGCGTGTGCCGAGAGCGGCGCCGACAAGTTCACCGGCTCGATCACCGTGCCCGAGTTGGCGTACGACACCACCAGCGACGAGTTGCAGTTTGACGTCAGCATCTACAACGAGACCGCCGACGCCGACCGTTTCCGCGCGCTCATCAAGTCGGGCTTGGTGCCCAAGTTGCGGGGCCTTTTGGCCCAGTTCGGCACCGACTTGATCTCCACCCACAGCACCGACATCCAGCACGCGCCGGAGGAGGTCAACTCGACCTTCACCAAAGACAACCAGACCAAGGAGGAAGCGCGCAGCGCAGAAAAGAAGCAGGCCAAGCCGGCTGCTACTTCTGGTGCTTCCTCTGGTGCTGCTGCTGCCTCCAGCAGCAGTGCCAGCGCCGCCTCCAGCAGCAGCGCCGCCTCCACGGCCCCCAAGTACAACACCTCCACGTTGCATCTCGAGCCCACGTTCAACACCACGGCCGAGCAGTTGTACCTCACGCTTTTGGAGGACGCGCGGGTGGCCGCGTGGACGCGCTCGTACCCCAAGATTGACAAGTTCCCGCCCGCCGAAGGCTCGGAGTTCGAGTTGTTCGGCGGCTCGGTGACGGGCAAGTTGCTCAAGCTCGTGGCTAACGAGCAGATAGTGCAGTTGTGGCGGTTGGAGAACTGGAAGGCGGGCCACTACGCCGAGTTGAACATCCAGTTGGTGCAAGGCGCCGGCGAAACCAAGATGGTGGTCAAGTTCGCGGGCATTCCCGTGGGTGAGGAGGACCGCGTCCGCGGCAACTTTGAGGACTACTACGTCAGATCGATCAAGATCACGTTTGGCTTCGGTGCGGTCTTGTAGAGCGAATAAACGTTTAGAGTGAGAGACCGTAGAGAACTGGGAGATTGTAGAGTACGAGAGAACGAGAGAACGAGAGAAAGAGAGAACTGAGAGAACTGAGGGAACTGAGAGAACTGAAAAAAGTGAGTGAACTGAGAGAACTGTGGGAACTGAGAGAACTGAAAGAACTGAGAGAACTGCGGGAACTGAAAGAACTGTGGGAACTGAAAGAACTGAGAGAACTGAGAGAACTGCGGGAACTGTAGAGAAATCTAGAGAGAAGATACGGGGGAAGCGCCTAGGGAGGGCAGCGAGGCCGAAAGTAGAGAGCGCAGGAAGCCCAGTGAGACCGAAAGTAGAGAGCGCGGCTAGCGAGGAAGCGCAGCGAGCGCTGCTGTTCGGCTAGCGAGACGTCTCGCGGGAAGTCCGGCGAGCACGTCGGACCGGCGATGGCTGCGAAAGACTGCATGCAGAGCCTTGACGGGTCGGCCGCCACCGCCGTTCGGGCGCCCCGGCCCAGCGCCGAGTCCCAGCCGCTACCTCGCCGCTGACTCACTCCCAGCACGCCCAGAGCACAGCACTTGTTCCCTCACGTTCCATCCTTCCTGCGCTAGGACCGGCGAGCCTTATCGGAACAGCGCAAATAAAGGCGCGGGTGCGGGTCGTGCGCGCGGGCCAGGAAATCTTTTCCGCATTGGGGCACCGAAAGCACGCTGCTCAGTATATAAGCAAGTGAAAAGCTCCGTCCGTGTCACGAGCAATCATCGAAACAAGCCAACCATGTCCGAATCTACCGTTGGAAAGGTAAGTGGCGAGCACGAGGTGTGCGCGCGCAAGACGACAGCGGGCCATACGCGCCCGGCAGCCGCCGGGGCGGCCGCCCCGGCGATCTGACCGGTGGGGGAGCGCAGGCCCGCTATTTATACTTGCGGCGTACACCTTGGCGGTTACCGAACGCCGACTAACGCATTTTAGACCATCACCTGCAAAGCCGCCGTGGCGTGGGAAGCCGCCAAGCCGTTGTCCATCGAGGACATCGAGGTGTTGCCACCCAGAGCCCACGAGGTGCGCATCAAGGTGTTGCACACTGGGGTGTGCCACACCGACGCCTACACGTTGAGCGGCGTCGACCCCGAGGGCGCCTTCCCCGTGGTGTTGGGCCACGAGGGCGCCGGGATCGTCGAGAGCGTCGGCGAGGGCGTCACCAACGTCAAGGTGGGCGACAGCGTCGTGGCGTTGTACACGCCCGAGTGCCGTGAGTGCAAGTTCTGCAAGTCGGGCAAGACCAACTTGTGCGGCAAGATCAGAGCCACCCAGGGCAAGGGCGTGATGCCGGACGGCACGTCGCGCTTGCGCTGCAAGGGCAAGGACTTGTTGCACTTTATGGGGTGCTCCACCTTCTCGCAGTACACCGTGGTGGCCGACATCTCGGTGGTGGCCGTCAACCCCGAGGCCAAGCCCGACAGAACGTGCTTGTTGGGGTGCGGCATCACCACCGGGTACGGTGCCGCCACCATCACCGCCAACGTGCAGGAGGGCGACACCGTGGCCGTGTTTGGCGCCGGGTGTGTCGGGTTGTCGGTGGTCCAGGGGGCCAAGGAGAGAAACGCGTCCAAGATCATCGTGGTGGACATCAACGACAAGCGCGAAGAGTGGGCGGCCAAGTTTGGCGGCACCGACTTCATCAACTCCGCCAAGTTGCCCGAGGGCACCAGCATCGTCGACAAGTTGGTCGAGATGACCGACGGCGGGTGCGACTTCACCTTTGACTGTACCGGGAACGTCAACGTGATGAGAAACGCCTTGGAGGCGTGCCACAAGGGCTGGGGCCAGTCGATCGTCATTGGCGTTGCCGCCGCCGGCAAGGAGATCTCCACCAGACCGTTCCAGTTGGTCACCGGCAGAGTCTGGAAGGGCGCCGCCTTTGGAGGCGTCAAGGGCAGAACCCAGCTCCCAGGCATAGTCGAGGACTACATGCAAGGCAAGTTGAAGGTCGACGACTTCATCACCCACAGACACAAGTTGGACAAGATCAACCAGGCCTTCGACGACATGCATGCCGGCGACTGCATCAGAGCCGTCATCGACCTCTGAGGCCAGCAACTAGTCGTACCCACGGCCAAACTTTAAGCCGACTGGATGCAATGCTCAGTGGGTGTGTATAGTGTCTAAAATGTACCAAGTGTCCTTTCAGAAGCAAGTGTAGAGCCAGGGCATACAAGAGAGAAATCTGGAGAGCCAACTAGGGGGACAAACTTGGAGGGCCACTCACGGTTCGATTATTCCCTACGCTCTTGTGTTCTTTTATTCCCTATGTTCTTCCCTTCTCTTTGTCTCTACGTGCTTCCCCTCTCTTATTCTCTACGTCTTCTTTTTTCTTATTCTTCTATTTTATACACTACTGGTCGTCCTCGTCGTCGCTGTAGTCGACCTCGGGGCCGTCCAAGTCAAGCGCAGCCTGCACCCCGTCGTCGTCGTCGTCGTCGGAGTCCTCGAAGTCGTCCTGCTCGGCATCAAAGTCGTCCATTTCGCTGTCGTCGTCTTCGTCTTCGTCGTCGTCGATCAACCCCAAGGTCTTGGCGTCGTCTATTTCTTCGATGTACTCGACGTCGCTCTCCAACTCGTCCTTGTCCTGCTCAAACTCCTCGGTCAATATTTCGCGCTTCAACTCGGTCTGCTCGTACAACATGTTCAATCTGCCCTGCAACTCCAACAACCGGGGCAACGTGTTGGCCTTCTTGGTCAACACCGAGTGGAGGTTCGACAACTTGCCACTCAAGTTGGGCAACGACGCCAACACGGCGCCGTGGATGATGACAATCCACTTCAACCAGTAGTTCAACTGGTCGAACTTGGACGCGTGGCGCTGGATCTTTTCCGAGAGCTTGTCCATCAAGACCACCGCCAACGTCGAGTCCAAGCGCGAGATGGTGTTCTGGATCACCTGCGGGTCGCGGTTGCTCAACACGGTCTCCAAGAGCGCCTGGTCGTTGTTTCTCAACGACTGCGACAAGATGATGGTCAAGGTCCCCGTCTTGGCGCCCAACGTCTTCTTGGACTTGGCGGCGCCGCGCGGCTTGGGGCCCTGGTCCGCCGACAACTTCTCCAACTTGTCGGCCAACGTCTCCTGCGAGTCGTCGTTGCTGTCGTACTCCAAGTCGCGGTAGTTGTTTCCGTCGCTGATGACGGTGTGTGCCTCGGTGTAGAGCTTGGCCGCGGCCACGTCGTGCCCGAACGCCAAGTGCGCCGTGGCCCGGGTGGTGGCCTTGCTCTTGTAGATGGTGCTGTCGCCGGTCTGGACCAGGGCGCCGGCCTCGTCGAGCCATCTGATGCTCTCAAAGTGGGGCACGTTGCCGTTCTCCAACCACGAGACCACCACGTAGTCGTCAAAGGTGTTGACGACGTTGATGACCAAGTTGGCGTCGGCGGGGCTCTTGATTTCGGCCTCGGGCCGCGACAACTTGATGGTCCCCGTAGACGGTCTCGACTGGACGCTGGATGCCTGGTGTCTTCTCTTTTTGCGGGACGCCGACGGCGACTGCTGCTGTTGCGGCTGCGGGTCCGAGGCCAAGGGGTCGGCAAAGTATTCTATGTTCCCGTTTTCATTTATTATCGTCAATATGGACTTGGAGTCTTTGATGCCCAACGCGATGTCCAAGACCGACGCCAGGGCCACGAAGACCGTCTTGCTGGCCGCCTTCTCGATGGAGTACAAGTTGATGAACCTGTCGCCCTTGGCACTGGTCAAGAAGAGGTCGCTGTGGCCGGCGACCGGCACGATGGCGTTGACGGGCTGGATGTGCCCCGGGAAGGTGTGCGCGATGCGCCTGGCGGCCGGGTCGAGGAGGTGGACCGCGTGGGCGCCCACCAACAAGTGGGGCACGCCGTTGACGACCACGGACGAGAGGCGCTGGACGTCCTGCGCGGCGTCGAGCAACTCGCTGAAGCTGAAGCTCTGGAGCATCCGGAAGTGGACGACGTCCCACTCGTAGATGGTGCCGCCCACGTCACACGTCCACGCGGTCTGGGTGTGCGGCGAGAAGTGGAAGTCGCTGATGGCCACGTTGGCCGGATGCACCAACTCGCTGACGATCTCGTTGGACATGGGCGAGTAGATCAAGGTCGACCCCTTGCTCAAGCTCAATGCTAGCACGTGGTGCTCGGCCAACGGGACCCACGCGATGCCGGTCAAGCGGCAGCTCTTGTCCAAGCTGAAGCTGGTGTTGAGCGGCGCCTGCGACGGGTTGACGCTCTGGACCTTCACCTCGTGCGTGTCCAAGGCCAGAAGCCCCGTGGCGAGGTATGTGTTGGTGGGATCGAACCTGGAGCAGATTATTGGTCCCAGCGATGCCATTATTTACAGTGAAGCGGTGGTAGTTAGGGGGGGAGGAGGCGGGTGCGTTCGGAGTGGCTCGGTGTGCTGCTCGGTGTGCTGCTCGGGTGTGTCGCTCGGTGTGGTGCTCGAGATGCTGGTGGCGGGCGCGGTGACTCAGGGGGGGCTGTGTGGTGGTCGGTGGTGGTGGTGTTCTTGCCGCTGTGATGAACTGGTGCACTTTCTTCGCATCTCGATGAGGTCAATTTTCATTTTTTTTCTCGCCGCTTTGTGTCCAGAAAGCGAAAATGGCTGCAACTCTGCAACTCCGCGAGTGGAGGCGACTGGCTACAGCTGCTACAGTGGGAGACCACGAGGTGAAGCTTGCACTTCCGTCTAGGGTCTCTGTGTCGTGTACGTGTAAGTGTAAGTGTCGTGCACGTGCACGTGCACATGTACATGTACATGTCATTATCTGCTATGTAGCTGCTCGTCCTGTTGTGTCAGACCCTCCTCCGCTTTTCCATCGGCAAGCCGTCCTTGCCGTCGTTCCCGTCGTCGTCGTCGTCGTTGTCGTGGTCTCCGTGGAGGTCGTCGTTCCGTAGCACGCTGATGTTGATCCCCGCTCGCGACGTTCTTCTCTTGACCTTGTTGCGCTTCAAGTCACCCAGTCCATGGGCGTCTGGCGTCAAGCTGCTGGCCGTCGACGACCGGCGCGGCCGCTTGCTCGTGTCGTCGTCCTCCTCCACCTCGCTGTCAAACAAGTGCGCGTTCTCGATCGGCTTGCGCGTTTCGCTCAACAAGGCCTCGTACTCGTCCTTCTTCATGTTGCCGTCCTTGACGAGCTTCTTCATGAGCGCGCTTTCGGCGTCCGTCTCCGGCGCCACCGTCGCCGAGTTGGACCGCGATTTGCTCGCGTCTAGCGCCCCACACACACTCGACGCCGAGCTCACCGAGCCCGAGCTCTTGTGCGGAACCACGCTGTCGTGGACTGTGTTGAGGGTGTTGCTGAGCCCGTTGAAGTAGATTTCGTTCACGTTCAAGTTCTTGCTGGGCTCCAAGTTCTTCTCCCGCAAGCTCTGCAAGCTGGCCTCGCCCTCGGCGTCCTGCTTGACCTCGGGGAGGATCTCGCCGCACTTCAACGCGGCGGCGTCCTGCGAGGTGTACTCCTTGGCGTGCGCGATTCTGCTGTGGTTGAGAAAGCCCTGCGCCGACGAAAAGTTGCTCCGCTGGCAGTCGGGACACGTCAACCGCACGATGATCCCGTCGGTCCGGCGGTACAAGCAGCCGAGGTTCTGGTTGTTGGATTTGAGCGCGCTGGCGCTCGTGGGGGGCGCCGCGCCGCCCGGGGACACCGAGGACGCCGCCGAGTACGAGTTCAGGGGCCGCAACGACGACGTCGTGGACCGCGTGCGGTACGTGTGGCCGGCGCCGCCGTTCTGCTGGAACTGCATCATGGCGTGGTCGTCCGCCGCCCGGCCGGCGCCCGGGTCGCCAAACAACATCCCCTGCCGCTCGGGCG
The DNA here is from genome assembly GCA_030568635.1 of Suhomyces caryicola. NCBI lineage: Eukaryota > Fungi > Ascomycota > Pichiomycetes > Serinales > Debaryomycetaceae > Suhomyces > Suhomyces caryicola. The sequence goes on along the minus strand of JAJMGG010000034.1, from coordinate 91,330 downwards.
CCAAGTAGTCCTGCTTGAAGAGATCGTTGTCGTAGCTGTAGTTGCTGCCGTAGGGCGGCTGCTGCAGTCGCCTGAGCGCGTTGTAGTTGAGGGTGAGGGTCTTGTTGAGAATGTCAAAGTAGCGGAGCGTGAAGTCGCTGGGCTCGTTGGACAACTTCAAGTCGTTGGGCACGTCGAAGAACTTGCGCAACACCACCATCTGCGACTCGATCTTGTGGATCTCCTGCTCGGTGAGCTTGAGCTCCTGGTGCTTCAACCGCACCTCCAAGTCGATCTGCGTGGTGATGATCTCCTTCAACGTGTCGATGGGGATTTCCTCGAGGCGCCGGCGGATCATGTCCTGCTTGTTCTCTGGGGGTGCCGCGGCGGCGGCGGCGGCGGAGGCGGCCGCCGGCGGAGACGCCGGCGGACCCACGTGCTCGTGTCTGGTGTCGGGGGTGTTGTCCATAGCGCTGCGGTACAAACGGCAGTGGTTGTGCGGTGGCAGGAACAGTGGCGGGAAGAGTGGCAGGAAGAGTGGCGGCAGCAGCCCCGGCCGGCTACGCCGCCATATGTGGTGTAGCCGGTGCGCGCACGACCCCGGGGATTTATGTGTGCCCAAACCACCGCCAGCGGTCTGCCAACCACGCTGCAATGACCGACTCGCCGCAAGTGCCGCTCGCCACCTTGGCGCGGGTGTTCCAGGAGATCTCGTACCGGCGCAGCGACACGCGCATCAGCCGCCCCGCGCTCGAGCTTTCCGCCGAGTACTTGCGGTTGTTCATCAACGAGGCGATTGTGCGCTCGAACGAGGAACGCGTCTTGGAGGGCGACTCGTTGGAGCAGGTCGACGGCATCGACAACGTGCCGAGCGTGTCGCAGAACGCGGCGGCCGACGACTCGGACGGCTTTGGCGACGACGACGAGTTTGACGAGGACATCGAGGTCGACGACTACCGCGACTCGAACACGCAGCGCCAGCTCAGCGCGGCCGTCAAGGACACCAACGACACGTTGGACTCGCGGCACTTGGCCAACGTGGCGGGCATCTTGGTGCTCGACTTTTGAGGCGGGTGCGATCGCCGGTTCAGAGTCAGAAGGACTGAAACTACGGTGGCAGAAATGGGAGGTTATGTATTATGGGGTTATGGTACACGCACCCAAGTCGACCACGTTCCAGTACCCGTACGAGAGGTTGGGCTTGGTGAGCTTCAACTTGCGGATGGATTCGGGGAGGTCGGCGTGGACGGTGATGTATAGCGGAATCTTGACGTTGAGCTGGCACGGGTCAAAGTGCGCGGGGTCCACGCCCTCGTCGGGCTCGAAAGTGAGCGTTATGGGGAGCTGGACCCATCCGTTGCCGTGTGCGACTAGCGGTTCCAGGTACTCGGGCTCCGCCTCGGGCTCCTTCTCCTTGAGGCTCACGTTGCCCATGCGGAGCACGAGCTCGGACCGCGACACCGCCGAGTAGTTGGTGAGACAGGACGTCGGCACCGCTTTGATGGGGTTCTTTCCGGACGCCGGTTTGATCGTGGCCCTCGGCACGGGCACCGTCACGTTGAAGCTGTGCCCGCGAGGTCTGGCCCCCGCGAGTGTTTTAAGAAAGTAGTCGCCTATCACGGGCACAGAAGTCACCTCGACGTTCATGTCGCTGGCGAGCGGGCTCATCAAGTTGAGAAGCAAGGTGTGCAGGGCGCCGGCCCTGAAGTGGTGCGGCGAGTGGTCCGGTGTGTAGTCTTTGCTAAATACATGTGAGGTGAGGATGCGGCCCACCTTGAGCGAGGGCATGTAGTCGACGGCGTTGAACTTGACGAGGAACTTGTTGACGGTGGGCAACTGGCCCTCCTCGGGGCGCGGGAGATGGAGAAACGTGTTGCAGCTCGAGCACTTGTACGACTTCTTGGTGGCCAACTTGCGCTGGCGCGGGAGCATTTTGGCCTCCGGCGCAGCCGGCGGCTCCGATAGCACGTTCGAGACCGCGGGCTCGGCGCCCGCCAACCGGGACAACGAGAGGTTCTTCAAGCGGGTCTCGTTCTGGCGGACCGGCGCTTCCTTGTCGAGCAAGCTCTTGTGAAAGGCGTCAAAGAGTGCGCTGCTGCGGCCCTGCTCGGCCTGGACGATCGCGGCTAGCGGCCTCGGCTTGCTTACGACGTCCGTCTCGTAGTCGTAGGGGCAGAACAGGCACCGGAAGTGGAACGACTTGCCGCTGCCGGGGTGGTCGGCGACGGTGATGGCCAACAAGGACGCGCAGCGCGGGCACGCGAAGCAGTTGTTGGCGCAGACACGCGTGGAGTTGGGCGCCTTGGAGTAGTCGGTGATGCAGTTGGAGCAGAACTTGGCCTCGATGTTGTAGTAGCAGTTGTCGGGCGCCTTGGGGCCCTGGCACGACGGGCAGAAGAAGAGGTGCGCGAGCGGGCGGACGGCGTCGAGGGCGATCGCCGCGAGGTCGTTGGTGTCGCCTATGCCCGGACAAAAGACGTTGGCGTCGTTGTGGATCTTGGACATGGTGGTGGTGGCCGTGTTGACGTGGGGCCGACCCAGCGTGCTGATTACGTCAGCCCGCCCGGCTGCGGGCATCGCCGTCAAAAGTTTGACGGGTGGCTGCAGAAGGACCGGCGGGACGGCTGACATAAGGCAGGGCGCCCGCAAGGAGGGACGCCTAGCGGGGCCGCGGGCTGGCGCAAGGCACGAGATATTCCGACGAGGCGGACGGGCCCGCGGGCCAGGCGGCACGGGCAAGGGGGACCGGGCGACTGGTGCACGTCAAGCGGCGCCATCCCTGCCAACGTGGTGGGTCGCTCGGTGCGACGAGGCCGAACCCGCCGGCGGTGTCAAGCGCTCGGGCTCCACGTTTGGGGCTAAGTGCACTAATTCGCCATTTCAGGCCGAGCCGTGCGGGCCCCCAGACAATGCACGTGGAGGCAGAGCGGCACAACTACCAGGGTCCAGCGGGGGTATAAAAGCGCCGGCGGCCCCGGCGGCGTCTCGGGGGCCGTGTAGAGCACAGTAGAGGCGCCCGCGGAATCGTACACGTCCAGACACCATGAAGATGCTCAGAATGATGGCCATGGCCGCCGCCGCGCACGCGGTGGTGTTGCCGTACGTGGTGGTGAACGGCGCGAGCCAGCTCGACGCCGCGGTGTTCGAGCTCGGCGAGGCGAAACGCAGCAAGGGCGACCGCATCGACTACCACACGCAGCCGCAGTACTTCCAGCAGGACGACCCCGACACCGACGACGCGACGTTCGACGTCAGCGACCGCTTCGGGTTGTACGCCAACACGACGTGGCCCGGGTTGGTGACGGAGCTCGCCGAGTTGAACGCGCAGTACGCCGGCAAGCGCGTGTACAAGTTGCTCTTCTTGCAGCGCCACGGCGAGGGCTACCACAACGTGGCGCCGCTGTACTACAGCGAGAAGGACTGGGTGTGCTACTGGCAGACCAAGGACGGCAACGGCACCGTCGAGTGGTACGACGCCGAGTTGACGCCCAGCGGGGTGCGCCAGCTCAAGGCCTTCTCGCAGGTGTGGACCGCCAAGTTGCACGACGGCGTGCCGCGCCCGGCGCTGTACTACGTGTCGCCGTTGAGACGCACGTTGCAGACGTGGAACTTGATCTGGGGGCCCAACACCCAGGCGCGGCCCACCATCAAGGAGCAGATCAGGGAGACGTACGGCGTCGGCACCGAGAGCAAGCGCCACACCAGGAGCTACATCGCCCAGCACTACGCGTTCGCCGTGTTCGAGAACGGCTTCAGCGAGGACGACAAGTTGTGGACGCCCGCCGCGCACGAGTCGAAGCCGCACCGCAACGAGCGCGCGGTCGAGTTCTTGGACGACGTCTTCACCAACGACGCCAGCACCGTGGTGTCGGTGGTGTCGCACTCGGGGTTCATCTCGTCGGTGTTGAAGGTGATCGGCCACCGCAAGTGGGACTTGGGCACCGGCGAGATGGTGCCGGTGGTGATCGAGGCCAAGTTGCACAAGCTGGGCTACGACTTTGACCTCGACAAGCCGTGGACCACCTACGAGGAGTCGTGCCGCGCGGCGGGGGGCGACCCGGGCCAGTGAGGGTATCTAGAAAAGTAACTATGAACGAGATTTGGGCGGTAGGCGTAGGCGGGGAGGCGAGTGGGAGGAACGAGGGCCAGTGGTGGAGGCGAGTGGTGGAGGCGAGTGGTGGAGGCGAGTGGTGCGAGGCAGCACGGCTCTGCCGGTGCGGCGAGCCGGAGGCTTCTACGAGCGTGCGGCGATACGTGCAGCCAGCTTGGGCTCGCAAAAACTTTACGGCGAGATGGCGACGTCCCAGCGTACTCGGGGCACACGGCGGCGTCCCACCGTGCTCCGGGCACACGGCACGTCTCCACTGCTCAGTCCACACTACAACGCCGATACTCCCGAGATGCCTGCCGCGCGGCGAGCTTTCTCGCGATGACTCAAGACGGCCGCCGTACCCCACAGTACGGCGAAACTTCTCGGGTGGCCTCAGGCGCTAGGGCCTCGGAGCCATTTCGGTGCTTGACACGCGATGACGTCTGGCGGACCCGCTGCAGCAGACTGCACGCTGCCCGTTCGAAACACCCCGGTCACACGCCGGCGTGCTGTTTGCTGTCAGCGCGCTACACCGCTACGAGCTACTGCATTGGGCAGTGGGTCCATCTGCACCACGCTTGCAATTGCGCGCTCCCGCGGCGAGATATGCACGAGCGGGCCAACGACGATGCTCGCCGCGGGATCGTGGCCAATGGACCGGTTGTGCGGGCTGGCCAGGACGCGGAAGCCCGGGTTATGTGCACGTTGCCCCAGTTAGCAAGATCTAATCCAACAACCAGATGGATGCAGGGGAGCGTCGCCGGTAGCGGGGCAACGGGGCGAGCAGGAGAGCAGGAGGAGCGGGAGGAGCAGGGGGGAGAAGAAGGGAAGAGCGGCGGGCAAGCAGAGCGACCGGGCAGCGCCGTCCCCACGGCCGGAGCGTTCTTCTTCGTTCTTCGCTGGCCCGATCGCCGTGCAAACTTTGCCATCTCCTATTCTGCCTTTGTGACGTCATGCCGACCCAATTTAACGAATGAGGACTTTTGTTGTGCTCCTGCCGATAAGATGAAACGTTACCGCCATCGCCGTCTCCACCGCGAGACCCACCGGCGGGCCTAGCCGCGCCGGTCTAGACCGCACCACGCACAAAGCCCCCGAAATGTTCCAAGCCCAAAAGCCGGCCCAGTGGCCAACCACAACACCCGGCCGCAAAATAAACTCGGGCTTAGCCCGTCGCCAACAATGCGCCGTGCTCCACCCGCAAGTCGCCCCTGGTCTCCGCAGTAATACGGCGTGCCGGCGGGGGCAGCACGCGCGAGCAGCGGCCGGAACCGCCCCCAGGGGTGGGTGGACGAGTGGCCGTGGTGGAGGTGCAGCGCGGCCGTGGGAGGTGCAGCGGGGCCGGCGCGGGCGTGGCGGCGTGGCGGCGTGATGGCGTGTGTGCGGGTGGGAGCGCAGCGCCGCGGCGAGCGTGTTCGATTACGTAGCGTGTCGATGGGGCCATTACGTATGGGTTACGTAGTGGCGCCCGCGCTCGCCGCGACACGCAGAACAATCGAAGACTTGCTCGCGGGATCTCGCTCCACATCAGCCAGGCGCCTGGCGGCCGCTCCCCGTGTCTCGTCTTGCGGCCTGGGCTGTTTGTCGGAGGGTCCTGTGTCCCGGGCCTGTGTCGTGCTCTTTTCGCCGTGCTCGTTTGTCGCCCTTCCGTAGCCTTCTCTCGTACTCCGCAACTCTTTTTCCTCCGGTTTTGATTCTGCTCACCACCCAGCCTTCATCCCGGATTCGATCATTCACATTTTCTTACCGTTGTTTTTTTACCACCACGTCTTTTTGCCACCACCACCGCCAACGCCTCTTCTGTCGAGCCCGCCCCGTACCGCCATTCCCTGAGGCCCTGCTACAAACACCCGCCCCCGCTAGCCGCCCCAGACTCGCCGCCAAATAGCCCCACCCCGCGCACCCTCTCACGCCAACTACCACCACACACCGAGACCAGACTCCCGCCACCGCCAGCCGTCCCGCCTCCTCCCCGATGAGCTCCTCGCCCTCCATCAGGGCGTCGCCCAACTTCACCTTCCCGTCGACGAACAGCCCCAAGGACCCGCCGGTCGACTACTTCACCATGAAGTCCGTCTCCAACAACCCCATCCTGTTCTCCCACTACACGCCGGCCGACTCCATACTGTCCACCGTGCGCAACGTGGCGGCGCTGCACACCAACAGCCAGCCCATCAAGGCCGCCCCGGTCGTAGAGCCGCCGCCGGTCTCGTTGCCGCCCTCGGCTCCGCCCCAGCCCCCACCACACCCGGCCGCGGGCCACCACCACCCTTCCAGCATCTTCGTCTCGCCCAAGAAGCCGTCGTCCTCCCACAAGTCCGTCAACGACTCCGTCAGCTCCATCACCTCCAACACCTCCGACCTCACCATCTACGAAAACCCCAGCCACAACAAGTACTCGTACAGAGACAGCGCCATCTCCACGGACACGTTGGTCGACGACGACTCCCACGACGTCGACATGGACACCGACCACGACCTGCAGAAATCAGCCGCCCCGGGCCCCGCGGGGCCCCCGAACCTGAAGTTGCTCTCCCTCAAGCGCACCCAGAAGTCGTTGTCGGCGTCCTCCGCCAACGACTTCAAAAACCAAAACGTGTTGCTTGCACTCAACGAAAACGACGAGATTGCGCCCAGATCAAACTCCGCCGTCGAGCCCTCGTTCCCCTTCGCCAAGTGCGCGGCCACCACTCCCCAGAAGGAACCTGCGTTTCCCTTCCCCAAGCATGATACCCCTAAAAATGTGCCCGCACAAGCGTCCGCACCAAGACCCGCTTCCTTCAAGTTGCCACCCTTTGCAAACTTGAAAAAGCTCGGCACCCTGTCGGATATCCCTACCACCTCCGACTTCTCTCACGGAAGTATGAAAATCGAGCAGTTGAAAAGATTAAATTCTTTGCCAGCCTTGAACTATCGCCAACAAATTGAAAACTTGTCAAAAACAAGTATTTCCTACATATCCAGTCAAACTGCCTCCTCGATACTCTCCGCCGAAACTGATGACCAGGTACTCATCCTCGATATAAGACCGTTTGCGGAGTATGTCAAGTCCCACATCAAAGATGCCTTGAACGTTTGCTTGCCTTCGACATTGTTGAAAAGGCCAAATTTCAACTTGCACAGGTGCATCAACTCTTTGCCCAACTACGAGAAGATCCAGTTCAAGGACTTTTTGGCTTCAAAATCAGGCTCCGTGATTATCTACGATTATTTTGAAAGCTCGGCCAACTTGTACCACATGTGTACCAAGTTCATCAACAGTCCGCTTTTCCTGGATGCCAATCACAAAATCTACCTCATTGACACCAGGCTTGCCGAACTTGATACCCAATTTCCCAGCTTGTTCGAGTCGGGTAACCCAACTGTTACCCCCAGTAACGGAAGCGGCAGTCCAACCCGGCCATCGATTTCAGTCTCCAGTGCCGCAGCCGATCCAGCAACCTCGACAGCCAATAACACAAATGTCAATAATATGTTGTCTCCGCTTATTGTCAACTCCAAACTTCGGTCAAACTCATTGGCGGATATCCCAACATTCAAGACCAGTAACAATGAGTTGAAGCGGAACTCAAGCATTAGCATCGAGCTAGACACCACCAACTCGACCCCAATTTTGTCCAAGTTCTCGTTGCCGAAGTTGAGTTCCACCTCGGTCTTCAAAATCAGGCACAATGAGGAGTTGCACAATGTTGGCGCCAACCCATTCGAGTTCACCGGTGGCGTCAAGTCTGCTCCACACACCTTGAATCAAAATACCTCAAACCTTTTCAAACTACACAACTTGCCTTTAGATAAGTCAAGCTTACCCAACTGGATCAGGAGCACTGTGATATCGAAGACTGACAGCCAGGAACAATCCAATACTATAAATGATGATTTCTACTCTTTGGAAAAGTATGAGCAGAAGAGATTGATCTCAGCATTATCATTACAAAGGGTCGATGGTAACTCCGACTCCAAGATGTCGCCTATGCCGGAGAACGAAGTGGCGCCTACCATCAGTTGTGGTATCGAATTCGGGCACAAGAACCGGTACAAAGATATCTTTTTGTACGAGCATTCGAGAGTCAAGTTGAACCCAATTGCTATAGATGCGCAAGATGATTACATCAATGCGTCGTACTTGGATCCGATTGAAAACTTGAGTGAATTCACGAATGTATCCCCAAAGTTGTTATCACACTTGAAGTTCATCGCAACACAAGGGCCTTTGGAACAGACAATGGGTGATTTTTGGAAGTGTATCTTCAATCTCAAGTGTCCAATTATCATGTCATTAACTGACGAGGTTGAAAACGGAGTGATGAAGTGCTCGCCTTTCTGGAAGACTGGTGTATATCAGTCGAACACCACGGTTATTACTGTCAAGTTGATTAATGAGACACCAGCAACACCTCACTTGATATTGAGATCGTTCACCATCAATATGAACGGCTCCACGCATAAGGTATTGCAGATGCACCTTCTCTCGTGGCCGGATATGGGAACGATTTCAACGCCGTTGGACATTCTCCAATTGGTGCAATTGAAGCATTCGATATTGAGCTCGTTATACTTGAGCAGCGAATGCAAATACCCAACCGCCATACACTGCTCTGCGGGATGTGGCCGGACAGGGACGTTCGGGGCCATTGACACTGTGATCAACATCATCAAGAACAACCAGAGCAGTGAATTGAAGGAGGACCCTATCCGGGGTATTGTCAACAACTTCAGAAAGCAAAGAATATCAATGGTCCAGAACTTGAGGCAGTACTATCTCATATATGATATTGTTATTGACTACTTGACCAAAGGTGGTCAAGATGAGCGGGCAAGAGAGAACTTCAAGCATTCTGATGATCTACTTGACTTGGATATCATCAAAGAGTTTACAGCCAACTACTAGAAATGTTTGTTTTTCATGTTTATTTTATTTCCTTCTTTTTTTTATATAGGTTTTACACATGGTTTGGTTAACAAGGATAGTCGTAGAATGCCCGATACAGGGTCAATGCCCAATACAGGGTCAATGCCCGATACAGGGCCAATGCCCTGCATTCAAGGATTGGATGGACTCAGGCAGCGCCGAAGATCGGGCACCTACGATTGCTGAGCGTTCACTCAAAACGTCACATATACAGCTGGTGCACAAACGAAGGCACAATTACATGTCTTTGCAGACCTACAGCTTGGGACTTGATCCTCCGCTAGTCAGCGGGGTCGAATATTCTTATTTGTAGCATTTAATCGTACCTAACTTAGGCGTGGGTGGCAACAGCTTGCTTGATGGCACCTGGGTTGGCGCCAAGAATCTTCTGGACAACCTTGCCTTCCTTGACAAAGAGAATGGTTGGCATTGAGGAGATTTCGTACTCCTGGGCGACTTCTCCAAGTTCGTCGACGTCAACCTTGATGAACTTGGCGCTGGTGTATTGCGCAGAAAACTTTTCCAAGATAGGAGCAATCATCTTGCAGGGACCACACCATGTGGCAAAGAAGTCGATGACGACTAAACCGTCGTGCTTTAAAGCGGCTTGAAATTCTTCCTTGGAGGTGACTGCGGTAACCATTGTGTGATAATTGTAATTATTGTCGAGGAGCAGGGAAAGTGTCAAGTTTTTATAATCCTGTGAAATTGGCCCGATTGCCCAAACAGACGTCGCATTTTGGTTCTAGCACTCGGACATTAGTCAGGCTTTGTGCCACGTCACGTGACCGGCTGACCTCGCCATTTGTAATCGGCTGCGCTGACATAGCCGTGCCAGGCGTGACGGCGGCGGGCCCCGTGCTGGCTGGGTTACTCAGCGCCGGTCCGCTGTACCGGGCAGGTGGCCTACTTGGTCGATTCGTCTGGTGTTCGGGAACATTCTCGTTCCTTCTATTTACAGTGGGCGAGGCTGGCCCTCTAAGTGTGGCCGTGGCTCGCGCACGACCCGCGCCCTACTCTAACGTTAGCTCGCGAGGCGCGTCTCTAAGATCGTTCATCCAGATGTCATCGTCGATGTCGAGCGGAAGGAGACTGGCCTGAGTGCGGTAAGCCTCGACAAGCTGCGCCCACACGGTCTGCTCCAACCGGGTGTACTCGGTCACCAAGTCCCCGAAGTTGGAGCCCGCGAAACCTGCACTGGGTGCGGTCTCCATCTTGTTGCGGCAGTCTTGGATGACGTATTCGATGCATTTGGCCACGAGTTCTTCGTACGTCTCCTCGGAGTCTATGGACGACAAGTCTCTCACCAACTCGCCGTTGAACTTCAAGCCGATCGGCGCGACCCCGTTGATGACATCGTACCTGCTCTCTTGTAGCTCAATCATTGAGATGATCTCGTCCTCGGAGATTTCGCAGTCGTCGGGAATCTCGTTGAACTCACGAAAGTTGGCAATGGCACTTTGCCTCCAACTCTTGTTGTATGTAAGCCCGTCTAGAAACATTAGGGGCAAGTTGTTGTTGTAAAAGTTCAAGTACATCGTGCCCTTGGGGCCGATGATCACCTGGACCTGGGGCACTACCCTGGCCCATTTGCAACTCAATCTGAGCTCGGGCTCGACATCCAAACTCATCTCAAAAAGCTGGTAGTGGTCGTCGCCGACGTTTCTGGGAATGAACCCGTAGCTGCTCACAAAGCGCTGGATACTTTCTAGGGGCGCGTAACAGATTGTGATTTCGGGTCTCTCCCCTTTGGTAATACTGCCATGTTTCAACTTCAAGAGAATGCTCTTGGTGTCAACATCAACATCAAAGTAAGCATTGTTCTTGTGGGAGTGGTTGGCAAAATCTAAAATTGGCACAAGCGTGATATTGGAGTAGAAGTCAATCTCCTCCTTCTCCGGCTCGTCAGACACTGATAGCTTTTCTAAATTATCCACTACCTCGCTTGTTGGGTCATTATTGTCATCCCCGGTTGCCAGTTTGCATTCCTCTGCTCCTTGTGCATTGCTGGTAGCGTCTGCCTTGTGTGGAATCTCTAAAGTTCTTGACTTCACCGATTGTATGACGTGATAGAAGTCGTCAAAGGAAATGTGCTGCTCGAAATCTATTTCATCGTCTCTGTACAAGACATTCAAGCTCTCGATCATTGACATGTACTCGTTCTTGTGCATGTGGGCCTCGCGAACCAACTTGCCAATGGCCGGGTCAGAGGTACTTGTGTCACCCTTGGGATATTCAGTCGTATGGGTGGCCATCAAAATGCTCAAATACTGAGTGTATCTCGCCAACGGCGATTTCAGATAGTAGCGTTCTCTTGGGTTCTGCTCTCTCACAGAGGCTATGATGTTTAGCCCGACCAAGTAGCACGCCAAGATCTGGGTTTCTTGGCTCGGCTCCATTACACTCAAGACGTTCTTCAAGATGTCTGATTCTTTGATGGCTATACCGGAAAAGATTTCCTGGGCGTCTCTTTCTTTCAACGTTTGCAACACTCCCAAAAGCGTCATGTAGTCAAGACACGCTTCGTACGGAACCCTGAGGAGCTCGGTGTCCTCTTGAGCATCGGCGTCTTGGTATTCGGGGTCGAGAAAAAGGCCAATTCCCCCCAACTCGCTCTTTCCAATGTGAAGGCTGTTGTGGCAGTAGACATTTTGCTCACGACACCAGGCCTTGAAATCGTAATTGGACGCCACTCCCGGAATCTGCAAGTGCGATGGAACAATGTTCATGGCGGCTGGATCTGATTGCAGCGGGTCCTTGCACAGGTGTTGTCGTATGCTTCAAACCCCGATGCTTCCGATGCTGGATTTTGCTCTTTGGCAGAAGTGTGCTAAGTATTTAGTTGGGCCATCTTGGGGATGATTTCCAGGTATCGTCTCATTAAAGGTCGTTCCTAATCAAAGTCCACAGCTCGGACACTCACAAAAAAAACTTTTGGCACCGGAGCTTTATCGACACTCTTTATCTACCGATACAACATGTCTTGGGACGACGAAGATTTTGACGTGCCTGCCACCAAAGCCGCTCCAGCCGCCGCTGCCTGGGAAGAAGAAGAAGAAGAAGATGTGGCCGAGTCGTGGGATATCGACGAGGAAGAAGTTGCCAAGCAGAAGAAGGAGGCCGAGGCCCAAAAGTTGAAGGAGAAGGCAGAGTTGAAGAAAAAGCAAGAAGAAGCCAAGGCCAAGAAGCTGGGCAAGAAGGCTCCTGTTCTCACTGAGTTCGACACCGCTGACGAGGCTACCAGAAAGGAAATGATCAGAAAGGCCGAGTTGGAGGCCGACTTGAACAACGCTGCTGATTTGTTCGGAGGTTTGGGTGTAGCTGGAGACGATGACGATGACTTCGATATCAATGCCCACCCAAGAGAAAGACTTGCCAAGGCACAAGCAGCTGCTGCTCCTAAGCCTGCTGCTCTCACCAAGGACACGCCGATTGAAACCCACCCTTTGTTTCAACCTACTAACAAACAAGAGTTTGAGAAATTGAGAAAGTCTGTGGGTCTGGCTTTGACCGGCTTGGCCGAGCACTCCTTGATGAACTACTCTTCGAGCTTGGCGATCGACTTGATCAGAGACCTTGCCCAACCGTTGGCTGTCGAGAACTTGAGAAAGGTGTTATCCACATTGAACGTGGTCATGAAGGAGAAGGAAAAGCAGGAAAGACTTGCTAGAATGAAGAAGACAGGTGGCACTGCCACCGGCGGTGCTGGTAAGAAGAAGGCCAAGCCTGCTGCCAGACCCAACGTTGGATTCAAGAAGGACGAAGAATTGGGTGGAGATTTTGATGACTTTGACGACGACGACTTCATGTAAGCCATGCATTCCTCATACCTGTTTGGAAGTCATACGTCAAACTAAAGTAGGTCATCCGGTTTTGATGACGATAGATTTATATTTTTGTTCTCTTGCTGATCTTGTGGATTAATAGGTTCCTGCAACAGGTGTACAGTATACGATGATCAAGCAAAACCTCAAGCTAGATTCTTTGCATGTAGAAGCGGAACTTTGGTTCTCCTAGTAGGTTGATCGGATCGCGGGATGTTTGGGTGTGGGTGAGCCGCTGGAGCTGGGCTTGCATCAATGGCCTTGCACGCAGGGGACGCAGACGTCCATGTTTTTTGGGTTCTTCTTTTCTCCTTCCATGAAGTGTCGTAGGGGTCTTGCTCGTAGGCTCCCGCGCTCCTGCCACCGCCAATTTCTTCACTTTGGCGGCAGACGGGATCGGCTTTGGCCCCTTTGCTCTGCCGGGCTTGTGATTTTTAGAAGGCTCGGGGTCTACTGGAGGTTCCGGTATCGCATTGGTAAGTTTGATGTTACGACTTGTACGGCTCCCCGCTGGCTGCGGAGCCTGCAAAATCACCTCGTCTGAGGTCCAGTGGGTGTCTGTTTCCGGCGGATCAGGTGCTGGGCCCGCCATCCTGGCGCTCTGGCTTCTGTTAGCTTTCACTGGCTTCCCCCGAGCCCCACTTGCATACTTCCCCTGTTGGATTTCCTCCTGGACACAGTCGACTCTTGTCGCTGGGAGCAGCACGAGAAGCGACGAGTTGGCCGGGGTTGACGTGGCGTCGAAGAGAATTCGCCCGTGGCCCCAGAGCTCTGCGCCACTTCCATGCTCTGCCTTTCTGGGTGGCTTCTGGCCTGGCTTTTTTTTTGTCTTCTGCGCTGGCGTTCTCGCCTTACGGGCTGGCGTCTTTCTGCTATCGAATATGAACCGTAGCTCATTCTCCACGTCTCTTCCGGTGTCTTTTTTGCTCGCACGAGCTCTTGCTACTTTGGAGGCGCCCGGTTAGCTGCAATTCCGGTCTACTGCTGGCGGTCACTTACCTTGTGGAACGGGTTTCATCGGCGGGTGTCGTCTCGCTTTTCACAGCCAAGATTGTTGCAAAATGGGCTAGCCGTATTCTGTTTTCTGGCGCGCCCAAAAGGAGAGCGCACCTGATCTCGCAAACGGTTATCCTTTCGAGCACTTCCCCTGTTGCGTCACCAGCTTAGTGCCAAATGTCCAATGATCACATAATATTGCCGTCGACGTCGTCGCAGTCGACGCTCACGGTGTCCGACGTGTCCAAGACCGGGTTCGGGTACAACCCGGCGGTGGGGCCCATGTCCAACGCGATCTCCCAGGACAACATCAACATCTTGCTCAACAAGAAGACCGTCAGCTTGACCCCGACGTCGCTCGACTCGATCTACGACAAAAACGTCAACAGCAAGAAGCTCAGCGAGATCAGCTTGTCGTCGTTGTCGTTCTTGTTCTGCGAGGTGGTCAACTGGACGCACGGCAACTCCAAGGGGATCCAGGACTTGGAAACGCGGTTGAACGGGTTGGGGTACCCGATCGGCCAGCGCACGCTCGAGCTCATCAAACTCCGGGAGGGCACCAAGAACGCCAAGCGGGAAATCAAAACCATCGACGTGCTCCGCTTCATCCACGGGACCTTCTGGAAGACGTTGTTTGGCAAGACCGCCAACGAGCTCGAGAAGTCGCAGGACGTCGCCAACCAGTACATGATCATCGACAACGTCCCGTTGGTGTCCAAGTTCATCAGCATACCCAAAGACTACGGCAACTTGAACTGCTCGGCGTTCGTCGCCGGCATAATAGAGGGAGCGCTCGACTCGTCGAGCTTCCATGCCAACGTCACAGCGCACTCGGCCCCGGTGGAGGGATTGCCGCTACGGACCGTTTTTCTCATCAATTTCGACGAGCTGATCGCCATCCGAGAGAGCTTGAGGTTCTGACGACGCCGCCGCCCGTGCCCACGCGGGGGGAGCGGTGCCCTCCACATAGACCGCCCGCTGGGCCCTGGCACGGTGGCACCGGTGGTGTTGGTGCGCGCACGCCCACTTCGACACCGCCGAAAAAGCGTCTACTGATCTCGATCAACCGATACATAGCACACAAGAGTCGAGCAATGGGTATAACGATTAGACAGGCCACAATAAACGACATACAGGCGATGCAAAATGCCAATTTGCACAACCTCCCCGAAAACTACCAGTTGAAATACTACATGTACCACATATTGTCGTGGCCGCAGGCCAGTTTTGTTGCCACAACGTACGACGACATTGTGGTGGACGCCGACGCCGAGGTGGACGCCGACGCCGGCGAGTTGGCGCTCCCCGTGATAGCAGACCCCAAGGGCGACAGCGCGTACATAAGCAAGGGCGAGAAGATAGTGGGGTACGTTCTAGGCAAGATGGAAGACGACCCGGAGGCCGCGGACAAAACGGCCCACGGCCACATCACCTCCTTGTCGGTGATGAGAACGTACCGCCGGATGGGGTTGGCGGAGAAGTTGATGCGCCAGTCGTTGTACGCCATGTGCGAGTCGTTTGACGCCAAGTACGTGTCGTTGCACGTCCGCAAGAGCAACAGGGCCGCGTTGCACCTCTACAGAGACTCCCTCGCCTTCGAGGTGACCTCGATCGAGAAGTCGTACTACCAGGACAAGGAGGACGCGTACGCCATGCGGTTGGACTTGAAGTTGGACGAGTTGGTCCCCTCCAAGGCGCAGAAGGGGGTCGCCGACGACTTGACCCAGGACTTGTTGGAAGGCTTGTGAACGATGCGAGATGGTGCACCATTGGTGACGGTTTAACTTCCTTCGTGCCGCCGCTACAAGGACCAGTTGCACCATTTGTATTGTTGACTTGAAAAAATTAATAATATACAATTATAGAAGAAAAGGCGGGTCGCTATGCAGAATGACATGGGTACAGAATGTAGAGCTTAGTACCGTTCTTTCATTCTGGATGCAACGGTACGTAAGTTCCCATAGACCTTACCGGGCGGGGACCCCAAGATCAACGACACAACGGACTCTCTGGCCATTCTGATGTGGGTGAAGCCCCCCAAGATGTGGATCTTGGAGTCGGCCAACACGATTCTGGTTCTCGTGGCGTTCTCGATGGCGAACTTGGTCTTTCCGTCCTTGCCGGCAATTCTCCCGATGGCTCTCGACAAATGGTCTCCCTGCAAGGTCTTGACGTCCTTGACCTCGAACGTCTCAATGTACAAGTCGTCCAATCTCAAGAGGGCAATGGCGTCGTCCACGTCGAAGCCCAATGTGAAGGCCTTGACGAAATCGGCGCCCTTCTGCAAGGCGCCGGGGTCCGTGGTGTCCTTGTTCGTCTTCAACTCGACTGTTCTGGTCTTCAAGTTCATTCTCACCTGCAACTTGAGAAACTCAACCAACGGCGGGTACACCTTGGTCCATGTGTTCTTCAACGGGGTCATTCTGTGCGGTGGAACCGGCACTTTTCTGCTCTCCAACTTGACCTTCATGCCGAGCTTGGACGCGGCGGCAAACTTGGGCTTGCCGCTCTCGTCCAACACGACGCCAGCGGCCTCGGGCTCGCCGGCCTTGTCCTCGGTGCCAGCCTCATCTTGCGCGGCAGGCACGTTGCTGGCGTCTATCAACATGTCTTCTTCGTCGTCGCTGGCCTCCTCGACGGGCTTGCTGGCGGTGGGGGTTTGGTGAACGCTCTTAACAGCAGTAGGGGCAGCCATCGTGTGTGTAGGGAGTAGTGAAGGGTAGCTGTAAAATGGTGATCTGACCAAAGCGGTCTCAAAAAGAAAAATTTTGAGATGAGTGGTGCGGTCACGTGACCGGCGATGGTGGTGGTGCTGGTGGTGTGCTGGCGGTGGCCCGTGCTGGAGGGACCAGAGCCCGCCGGCGAGCGGTGCTGCTGCGTCGCTACGGCCGGGGCCCGGTCCCCGTGGCCGCCCTTCGCCGCCTGGCCCGCCTGTGTCGCTCGCGTGGTGCTCCGACCGCTCCGTCTAATCACACGCGATCTCATCCGGCGCCCCACACTACTAAAAAAATGTAGGCGCCTTCAGTGGCTGAAAAAAATCGACTACTTTATTTCGATTCAAAGTTGAAACGACAACCTCCACAGTGCTTAGTGTTGTAGGAGAGCCAAGATGAACCGAATACTCTCCCGGGCCGTGGTGCCCCTCAGCAGGATACCCACAGCGGCGGGTCCCGTGTGGCGTCTCGGTGCCCACACGGTGGCTGGCTTGCCGCCCTTAACGATGGGCCCCGTAGCGACGACTCGCAGGCTGATGGACGTCAGGCGGATGTTCATGGCGCCGTTCGTACGGATGGAGCACACAGGCCGGTCGAGACACCCGCCGGGGGTGTCGCCAGACCAAGGGGCTCTCGACAGCGGTGCCCTCAGCGGCGAGTCCTCCAAGGGGCCCCTGGCTGCCAATATGCCCTCCAGCATGCCCTCCAGCGTACCCTCCAGTGTGCCCTCCAGCGTTCCCTCCGGCGCCCCCTCCACCGGAACGCCCCCCGTCGGCTTTCCTTCGTTCCGCAGTGCCGCCGCCAAAAAAGTGGAGCTAGCGACGACCAAGCTGGCGCTTCTTGCCCAGGCCAAAAACCCGCTCGCCAGGTTGCTTGTACATATCAAATGGCCGCTCATGAGAGGGAGCTCCAACATGTCCTCGTGGGAGGTTGTTTCTGCGTTCATCTCGTGGTTTGTGATGGGCCACCTCTTGTGGATTGTGTTGGGAACCACCACCTTTGGCCTCATGGCTCTTTATTCGGTCCATTACTTTGACAGTCTATGGTACAAGATAAAGTTGCTTAAATCCGAACTGGCCGGCGACGAGGACGACGAACGCAACCCTGAGAGCGCCCCCGCGATGAAAGACACCAGCATCTTGGGGTATTTCGCCAGCTCGATCTTGTCCAATGGCTTGGGCGTGAGTATCACGTTTCAGAAGGGCGACATCCTTCCGGAGCTTCACGACGGCAAGTTGCGGTTCAAGAACTTCAGGGTCTCCTCCAAAGACGTCGGCTCGTCCGCCAGAACCTACAAGTTCGATGCCAGCATCAAGGCCATGGATGTGACGTTATCCTTCAACAAATGGTACGAAGGGAACGGCTTGATCAACGAGCTCGAGATTTTCGGCATGAATGGCGAGGTCCACAAGACCTTGGCCCTAGCCGCTCCGCCGCGTGTCCCAGAAACGACAAACGTCCATCGTGGTTACGGTATCGACGACAGCACACACTACCAGTATGACCTCGTGGACCATAGGGTGGAGGAGTCGACAGCGCTTCAGCTGCAAAACCAGTCTCAAATGCCTCCATCGTTCATTGATCCAAACTATCAGCTAGAATCCATCAGGATTCGCGATTCGTACATGGAAGTCTACAGCGACGAGTCCAAAAAGTCCGTTCCGTTACGGGTGACCATTTTCGGTTGCGATCTCCCTCAATTGAGAGGAGACCGCGTGTTGATCGATTTCTTCAATGCTAATAACGTCAGTGGGGCCATCAACGACTCGATGTTCACCATACACAAGCGGCAACAGATGAAAGAGGGGCTGGAGAACAAGTTGGTGAGGTTCAAGATCAACGGGATCAACTTGGGCACGATCTCCAAGGCAGACCCGTATCTGAAATTCAACTGGATTGTCAATGGCAAGGCGGAGATCTTGGCCGACATCCTTATTCCGGAGCTAAACGATAACGAGTTCCAGTTTGTTGACGAGTACAGGAGAGTCAGCAATGTGGTCTCCGGTGCCATTTCCGACCTCATAAAGGTCACAAGCCCTTCAAGCGAATCTCCCGCTACGGCCGAGCCCGGTGACTCTCAAAACACCTTGTTGAAAGGAGCTTTGGCAGCAATCTACCACACTTTTGCCAAGCCGGACTCGCCGTCTCCGTCGGAGGTCGAAAAAAGCAAGGGCAACTCCGAGTACGTTTTGGTGAATGTCAAGATCAAGTTCACGGATTTGAAAGCCAGTCTTCCACAGCATATTCCGACCGCGTCGACCACGGGCGTTCCATTCATCTCGCTACCAAACCTACGGGCTCTCGTCACATGCATCAACGAGTACGAGTCTCAGCTGCATTATAATGCATCTTCGTCGTCGCAGGACGAGTCGTCGACCTCCTTCAGTCCCCACAACCCTTTGGTAGTCAAGACCACCGTCATCGAAAAGTTGAGCGACCTCTACCACCTTGAGAACTTGAGCCAGACCAAGATTGTGGACTCGATCATCAGCGATGTCTACGACGACTTTATGAAGTTGGTCAAGACCAACGAACGTAACATTATCAGCGAAAAATCCAACATGTGGTCACACTCGATTGCCAGTCAATTGTTGCTCTTGGGCTTGGGGGTTATTGTATAGTACAATACATGAATTACGAACAGTAGCAAGATAGAGGCCACTCCTCTCGCGCCTTCGAGGCCACTCGTCTCGCACCTTTGAGGCCACTCGTCTCGCACCTTCGAGGCCACTCCTCCGCACCTTTGAGGCTACTCCTCTCTCGCCTTTCAGTCTCTTTTTGCCGGCGAAAACGTTCCTGTGTCGCTGTTCCTTTGAAGTAGAGGCGCCAGAACTCTGTTTCGCCCGCCGTTGAGTTCCTCGATGACCTCGGACTCCACGCCCTTGGCGCCTATGCCGAGCAACGTGCCCTTCTTGCGCTTTTCAACCGACTTGTCTATTCTCAGGCCGCGAGCCTGCTTCTGGGGCTTCCATCCCATGCCACGAAGTAGCGCGGCGCCAAACTGCTCCACCGGCACTGCTTCGTAGTCCTGCGCCGGCTCGTCGTGCTGGGCCCCCAGCCCTGCTGGCGAAGCCGACGTGGTGGCGGGAATGGTGAGGCCGTTGGCAGAGTGAACGCCTTCGCCGGCCAAGAGCGAGTCCCGTGCCTGGTCTTCTACGGAGGAGGCACTCCCGGCGGCCCCGGCACTTCCGGCGGCCTCGGCACTTCCGGCGCTGGGCTCGCCGCTGCGCTTCCCCGTGAAGGTGGTGACTCCGTACTTTAGCCTGGCCCGCTTCTCCTCGAGCTCGCTGCTGGTCTGTGGTTCGCGGTGCTCCTGGTTCGGAATGTACGCCTGCTTGCGTATTTTGCTGTTCAAGCCCGCGGGCCTGATCACGAGCGGCTCCCTGCGCTCGCCAGCGACGGCCGTGTCGCCGGAGACGGCGCCCCTGTGGCTGTCAAAAGCGTCGATGGCGGTGACCTTGTCGTCGTCCTCGTCGTCCGACTGGCCGAGCAACGCCTGCGGGCGCGCTCCTGGGGCGGCGGCCCGCTTCTTGGCCTCGCGCTCGTGCCCCGGCCCGCTCCGCTTCAAGCTGAGCAGAAATCCCGACATGCTGGCTGGGTCGTTTTGGCTGGGCTCTGGTCGCTGTTGCAAAGGACGGCGTTATGTGCACGCCCGACGATGGGAGGGCGCCTGGGCCTGTGTGCAGGCGCGCCCGCTGGCAGACGCGCCTACTGTATTTTGGTTCCAGCCCCAGTGGGTCCGGCGGCCAGTCTTTGCAACACACCACCCGGAGGCCCCCCGTCCGTGCTATGCATCCGCAGCTACACGCTCCCGCCGCCGCCGCCAGCGCACAGCGCACCCCCGACACGCCGGACTCGCGGCACCCCACGAGCTGCTCGTCGCAGAGCATCGACTCCGAGGTGACGGACATCGACATCGACCCGCTTCTCTTCGAGCCCAAGCGCGACGGCCCGGCGCCCAGCAACTTGCTCTCGTTGCTCTCGGGCAGCCAGGCGAAGAAGAAGAAGGCGCCACAGAAGCCCGTGGTGGCGGAAGACGACGAGTCCACCGAGGACGACTGTTTTGACTCGTCCTTCACCGAGAGCAAGAGCCACCAGCTCCAGAAGGACCACGCCTTGATCGAGTTGGAGCGCAAGATCTACCGCAACGAGGTCCAGTCGGCCACCGCCAAGGACATTTTCTCGCGCTTCAAGGTGAGAGAGCCGCCGCGCGCCCCGGAGCCCGCCAGCAGAGACGAGCCCATCGTGGTCGAGGACGAGGGGTGCACCTCGACGTTGGAGTCCAAGATCTACGGCTCCAACCCGAAGAGAACCTCCGCGAAGGACCTCTTGGGCGCGAGGAAACGCACTGCCAAAGCCAAGCCCTCCGTCATGGTGACGTTGAAGGTGGATGCAAAAGTGTTGGCGGAGGTCAAGAAGTACGACAATCCGTTCAAAACGAGAGGCAACAACGCGCCCAGTCTCGGCAGGGCGCCGCTTGGCGTGGGCGCCGAGTCCGACTTCTTCAAGCCGGTCACGAAGCCAAAAAAGCAATCGGCGGACTTTTTCAGCTCCATGATGGACGCCTCCAGAAATACCACCAAGTTGACCCCGCTCCAGAAGTTGAAAGAGCTCGACCCGCCGCCAGTGCTACACTCGCACTTTCATGTCTATCCTGACGACCACTTGTCTCATAGTCGCGAACGCTTGTCCTCGTTGACCCGCAAACAACCACACCCTCAGGCCGCTAATGATTCGTGCATACTACAAGACAAACTGGCTTTGTTCTCGACTGGCTCGCCGAGCAGGACCACCCGTGAGATCGAAATATCGTACGACGCCGCCAACAAGTACGACCGCTTACTTGAGGAAGTGCCCCAGTACAAGCAAGTCCCCCAGTTGAAATCAATTGTCGAGCGTTTCTTTGACCCTGAGGTGGAAACCCGCTCCGACGCCGGCAGTCTATGGACTCACATGTTCGAGCCAGAGAGGCTGCTGGACTTGATGATGACTCGACAGAACCGTGAGTCTATACGGATATGGATACACAACGCATTCACCCGACTCAACGCACAATCCTTGAAGAATCCCCGCAATGTGCTCCTCAAACAAAGGAAGAGAAAGCAGCAAATGCTGATGAACGGATTTGTGGTTGACGATTCCTTTGGAGACTTGTTGAATGACTCCGACACGGAGGAAGAAATATTTGTCCCTTTGTTGATCATTGCCGGCTCCACGGGCTCGTGTAAATCGTCTGCGGTTTACTCGTGTGTCCGTGAATTGAACGGGTATGTTAATGAGGTCAACACAGGAGTGAACAGAGGAAGGAAGGATATTTATAACAGCCTAAAGGAATTCTGTACCACCCAACTTGTACATAAGCAGGCAGAATCCAAAACATTCCAGCAAGGCTTACTTTTATTTGAAGACGTGAACATTTTGTTCGAACAGGACAAGAACTTCTGGCTGGTTGTACAGGACTTGTTGAATATTACTCGACGGCCAGTTATCTTAACGTGCGATTCGTTACTCAATATCCCCAAGAATCTTTTGGAGCAGGTTGAAGACGAAGGCTCCATCGTTGACTTGAACGCGAACCCAGTCTCCAAACAGTTCATTTCAGACTACTTGTGGGTATGTGGCCTCAGTCAAGGATTTGACATGCAGCGCCGGCTCCTTTCTCAAATACTTAGCAAAGGCTACAACGGTCTCAACTACGACTTACGAAATTGTCTCATGGAATCCCAACTTATTTGTCAGTCGTACAGGCAAACATCAGGACTGACTTTGATTAAGCTAGATGCAAAAGAAGGCGACCCCAAAGAAGCCGTAACTGGTCTTGGAGAGCTTGCAAACCATATGCAAATGTTATCGTGCGCAGAAATATTGGACTCGAATTCTGTCTCCATGGTGGATCACGAAGAACAGAAGAATGAACTAATTGATGTCTATCTCTTGGACGATAGTACGCACCTCAGACAGCTGGCATTGCCATTTGAGATGAACATTGGGGCTTATATCAAGCATAATTTGAAGGACCACTTTGATCAATCCGCAGATGACCTACAACCTCGTCATACTTTGAATCAGATGAAGCAAGAGTGCTTCGATTTTGTCGGTTCCCGGTCCAAGAAGAAGCCTAAATTTATTCAAGAGCTACAGAACGTGACCAGAACAACAAGATCGCAGTTGGCCTCTTTCGATTCTCCGGCTGAGGACAGTTCAGTCGAGTTCTTGATGACCAATTTCGGACTGGACCAAACAGGCATTCCAGATACCTCTTTCATGAATCATATTCAACCGACAGCATTCTTGTTAGAACTTTTACCGATCTCACGGCATTGGCTCAGTTTCCAGAGAGCTCTAGATACGCATGTCAACCACAATAAAACAGAAGGCATGAGAAGCTTGAAAGAATTCCTCAACTATAGGGACTTCCAGCACTCTTCAAGCAAGTTGATGGACACCATCAACAATTACAGCATATAGAAAAAAATTAGCATCATCATTCATTATTAGGAGTATACGATTGTAGGGGTCCATTCAAATAAGCCTGGTTCTCGTTTTGATTCTTCCTCCTCCAAAGGACCTGGCGGCCTTGTGCTTGAAGTCTGTCGATTGCAATCTTCTCCACGCCTCTTCTATGTGGTGTGGCAAGATGGGGTTTGCAAGCTCGTCCGGCTTGTCGAACAAGTACTTCCGCTTCTGCTGCTTCTGCTGTCCTGGATTCTGGCTCTTTTCGATTTCTGACTTGATTTGTAGCAAGCGTTCCTCCGAGTTTTTGATCTGCATGGCTTCTTCGGTTAACGAGCACACGATTTCAAACGTCAAGAACCCTAGAATGTCCACCACGTCGTCATTGGGCCGCGAGTCGCACAACTGGGCTATCTGGGCCCACTCCTTGAATCTCTTTGCCTTTCTGAAGGTGAATGAGGCCTGTCTGCACTCAGACCAGTGAACGTACTCCTCCTTCGTCATGTTTTTCGTTCTGTCGTCGGCCATTTTCAACCTTTTCAACGAGGCCATGGTCGCGGCTTTTTCCTCGTCGTCCACCTGCTCCGACTCCTCGGCCGTCTCCATGTGCTGTTCACTAAACATGAACTGCAACTCCCAGGGCAACCTGATCTTTGACTTCTTGTACCGGGAGAGCATTTTCGACGAGTCGTTGTTCAGCGTCGTCGCGGCTCCGCCGGCGGCGCCCCCGTTGGCAGCGTCGTTTTCGATCAACGACTCCGTGCCTCCACTTTCCTGGTCCTTGGCGTTCTTCCGCACGTCTTTCCACGACAAGTACGTCCTCAAGCGGTTCACCTTCGCCTTGTCGTGCCTGATCATAAAGATCACGTCCTCCGGCGCAATCGACTTGGTGCCTCTCGAGCCAGCGGTCTTGGTGGCCTGCAATAGTATCTCGATCACCTGTCCCCGGACAATGTCTTCGATGATGGAGGTGGTCTCGACCGGCGGGTCGTTCGACTCCCCCAGCACGAACATCATCTGCTGGATCTCGATGCGGTACTTGTACTTGCTGTCGATGTTGGAGCCCATGCTGATCTGCCGTGCTTGGGTGGCGCTAGAGGTGCTTTGGCGCTAGTGGTGCTTGTGGTGCTTGAGGTGCTTGTGTGGTGCCTCTACTAGGAACCCTCAGTCGGAGCCAGGGCCGGGTAACTTGGAGGCTCGCGAGTATAAAGGCGCGGGCACATCTCCCCAACTGAAAAACTAAATTCTCATCAGTACTACTATTCTCTGCTCGCGACTATCAGCTAATGGATACAAGCTTATGCGAGCTTCTATTTGCTAGCTATTAGAGCATCTCTTATACTTCGGAATGCCTTACTATGATGACAAGAGTGCATTTGGCTCGAGACTTTCTGTCGATGTGGAAAAACCCAAGCTACCTTATTTTTTTTGTCTGAGATCTCAAGAGGTATTTCGAGTATAAGTGCTGTTCTATAGTCACAGAGAGTAGTAGTCTGACTGCAGTTGAACAGAGGCTGCTTTTTGCTGATCTTATCTCTGGTAGAGCCCTCGTAAGACATGCTTGTTTGAAGCGATACATTTCGTATTGACTACAGGCTCAGTATCACTTCGGGTGCCAATACTTCGCCGAGGTAACTACCGATGTATTTCGAAGTTCTGAAGCTAAAGTGACAAAGTGAAAAGTTCGAAACGGCCATCTTGTTTGCGAACGCTTAGCAAGTAGCCCTTCGGTGAGCGTCGCTGTTCTTCGTTCCAGCCACTCTGAGGCGTGAAGAGCATTTTCGCGACCTTTTCACGCTACAAGGTTTCGCTATCAGTTCTTCATATGTAACCGATGGGATGTAGACTTCAGCCCAAAAGTGGAGAGCGACTCTTGAGGTGCCTCTTGGCCGTCCTACGACATTCTCCTACGACGTTACTCGTCTTGACACTTTATTCGCCTTGACACTATACACATACGCTAACCAAACAACTTGATGGAGTCTGCGCCCACGTCCAACTCGCTCTCGCCTTCAGAAGCCTCGTCGTCTTCTGCTTCGTTCATGTTGACCTTTTGTCCCAACAAGGAGGCAAAGAACTCGTCTATCTGGTCGTCGTCCCACTTCAACGCGTTTCTAGGGGCGTCAAAGTTGGCAATCGGCTCTTGCACCTGGAACCTCATTTTTCTTCCCTTGGAGGCCTTGTGGTCGACATTCTTCTTCACCTTTTGTGCGTGCTGGGCCGATCTCAAGCTTATGGTGAATCCCGACGTTGGGTTGCTGGCCTGGATCTTCTTGTCCACCAAGTCGTTGAGGAGAACTCTGTAGAAGTCTTCGTCGTCGAATATCTCGTCGATCTCGGCAATGCTGGATTTGTCGTTCGAGCTTTCCCGAGGTATGTCTGGGTGGTCGTCATTCTCGTCATTTTCGTCGTCCTCCTCCTCTTCGCTGCCATTGCCGTTGGACTTGGAGCTTATGTATTGGTCGTACCCCAAAGGCTTTATCAGTCTTCTGTTCAACTTGGTTCTCTTCACAAGCCTGTCCATGTCTGACAAATTGTTCTTGACTTGTTGCTCGAACGATTGGTTGATGGCCTTGAACTTTCCGGCGTTTATGGCTGTTGACCCAGAAGAGTTCTGGACCTTGGCAGACCACTTGGTCAAGACGCCGGCTCTATAACTGTCGAGTCGAGAATCCAATTGGGTTGTGGCCTTGGAGTACTCTTGAAACGTTCTCTTTTTGGCTTTCACCTTGGAGGCGTCGGAGATATGATCCTTGTCTAGCAAGGTGTTTCTCAAGGACAATATGCTGTCCAAAAGATCAAACACCTCGGACTTGGCCTTCTCCAAGTTGGCGGGGGTCTTTTTGGACGCCAACTTCTGAGTCTCCATCACCTCCTTGGTAGGAGGCAAGAGATTGGCGTTGGTCACCGACTTCTGGAACTTCAAACGACTATCTATGACTTTGTCGAAAAACTTATGCTGTTGTGAGATGGTGTACCCTTTCAATGAGTCGTTGGTTGCTGAGTTGGAGAGTCTATTCACGATGTGAGACCTTTCCTTGGTCATCAACTCCTTCACCTTGAGTCTTTTCTGAATGAGGTCGGCGTTTCTCTGGCTAACCGCCTCTGGGTCCTCTTCCGAGTCCGCTTCCAGGTCTTCCTCCGAGTCGGCCTCCGAGTCTGAGTTCGACCTCAACGAGGCTCCAGAATCGCTCTCCTGATCTTGGTCTATGTCCTCCTCGTCGTCCTCCTCGTCGTCATCCTGAGCCTCGTCGCTCTCGTTGTATATGTCTTCTCTGCTGGCCACGCTACCCCCGTACTTCTTGCCTAACGAGACGCCGTCGGTTGCTTGTCTCATCTTGGACTTGGAAACCGGAACATAGTGCTGTTTCTTCAAGGTCTCGTCGTCCTCGTCATCGGAATTGAAAACATCGTTGTCGTCGTCCTCGTTGAAGACGCCTTCGCGGAGCTCGCTGTCCTCGATATCGAAGTCCTTCTGCGGCTGGGTGAGTT
This sequence comes from Suhomyces caryicola, assembly GCA_030568635.1. Taxonomy (NCBI): domain Eukaryota; kingdom Fungi; phylum Ascomycota; class Pichiomycetes; order Serinales; family Debaryomycetaceae; genus Suhomyces; species Suhomyces caryicola. The sequence continues at coordinate 64,873 of JAJMGG010000034.1, read as the reverse complement.
GAGCGATCTGCTCTGCTAACGATGATTTTGCCATTGCTGATAGAGAAGATGCCTGATGCTCATCTGATTTTTTTTCGCGGTGGTAGCTTTGAAGCTTTGTGGCATGAAGGAGCTGCAAAAGTGATTATGTAAGCGGAGAAGGAAGAAGAAAAGGGAAGGCAGAAGGAAGGTGGACGGACGGGTGGAGAACGGGACGCTGGCTGGGTGGGCGACCGTCTTGGTACCGAGATGCTTTGCTCGATTATTTCAGAGTGTGAAAATTGTGTCTAATTGTGAAAAATTTACAAATGTTGAGGAAGCGGAGAATGAGAAGCACGCCAGCAGACTCAGCTGAAACACGCAGACAAGGGAGAGGGCGACACGGCGGAGAAAAGACAGGAGGGAGCTACTAGGGAGACGTGGAACGGACTTGGCCAGCCATCCGTGTCAAGTGACGACGGGCGCCGGCGGTGAAACTCTTGGAAGGGGCCGGTGTCGCTTTTGGCGGCGGTGTCACTTTGGCAGCGGTGTCACTCCAGCGCGAGCCTACGGTCTAGAGAGTCTCGGCGGCACTCTCGCTGGAGGTGCTGGCGGCACTCTCGTTGGAGCTGGCGGCACCCTCGTTGGAACTGGCGGCACGTCAAGCTTGACGTGGAGTGGCGGCCGCTCGGAGTCTGCGCGGTGCGCGTAGGACGAGAACGTCGCTATTGTGAGCTCAAAGGGTCGCCAATATGTCCCGATCCAGTGCGACAATGAGTGTATGTAGTGTACCTGAACGGTTTAGGACACAGGTGGAGGCTGTGTGGGACACGAAACGGGCCGTGGTGAGCGGCGTGAGGAGCGCCGGCGGGCCGAGGTGGAAGCAGCCGCCAGAGAGATCGCGAGAGAGCGGGCGAGAGCCGTCGGGGCGCTAGCGGGAGGGCTCTCGGCGGAAGCTCCCACCACGGGCGTCCTACGCCCCGACTCCTCCTCCCCACAATGACACTGCGTCGTTGCAGGAACGGCGCGCGCAACGCACCATTTAGTCGAGCGAAAAGCGGGTCGCACATAAAAGAGGTCAGAGATCCAGGCCGGCAAAGTTTGTCGGGCCACCATTCTTTCCGCCATGAGAGCCTTTGCTGTATTTCTTTCGCTTCTCGCCATCTGTGCTGCCTGGGGCAAGCGCGCGGACGACACCACCACCGCGGCCCTGCCCACCTCCGTCTACGTGACCATCACCACCGGCGGCAAGACCACCGTCGTGATGACCGCGTTCAAGCAGTCCTTCATGACCACATACACGTCGGCCGAGGGCTCGGTCGCGTCCGGCGCCATCGGCATGGGCTCGCTCAGCGGCTCGTTGGGCGGCGTCCGCTCGTACACCCAGACGACCGTCGGCAACGCCGCCGGCTACATGAGCCCCTCCAACGTCTACACCGGCGCCGTGGGCGTGGGCTTCCTCTTGGTCGCGGGCCTTCTCTGATGGCTCCCGCCAGGAGCCGGTGGCCGCTATGAGACGGCCGACGCACGAGATGGACGAGGCGTGACAACACACGAGACGCGATGAAAGAAGAAGCTGCTGATGATGCCAAACTTGACCATGACGACGAAACGATGATGATGCTTAGCGGTGAGCGCGCTCTTGCAGCCGCTTACTGACACCGATGGCCCTGGCTGCTTTTCCTGTCGCTGCCTGTTTGCTGCGTTTGCTGCCTTTGCATCGCCCTCTATCATTATGTACAATATACAACTAGATTTTCGGTAACGCGCTGTGCCCCCCGCTGTGCTCCGCCGGTCGACGCCCGGCCCCGGTCGCTCTCGTGGCCGCTGGGCCCGCCGCCGCTCGTCGCTCGGGATCGGTCTCTGCCTCAGGCCTCTCGCTGTTGCTGTTTGCACGGTCTCACGCTAACCCGTGCCCGGGCCCAGAATTACACGCGCTTTTTTTTTCTTCTCTCATTTTTTTTAACCCTCAACCATCGTCAAGATTCTCACCTTCCACCTACTAGTGTTTTAATCATTGAACGAACTTATCAAGGTATGTGCATTTCTCCGCCCACCGAGGACTCTGGCGGCCGTCCCAGCGAGCGCTGCACCCACCGCCTGGCTAGGCGCCCCAGATGCCTTTTCCCGCCCCACTTCGTCCGCCAACCGTAGCGCTCACCCTTCATCGGCGGCACAAGGTCGGCAGTTTTTTTTTAGGCTTTTCGAGTCCACCGTTACTAACCCGTCCAGATGTCCGAAGAATTAAACAAGCAAACCGAAGATTTGTCATTGGAATCCAAAACCGTGTTTGACGACAAGGAAGAATTCAACGCCAAGCACCCTTTAAACAGTAAGTGGACCTTATGGTACACCAAGCCACAAACCAACAAGAGCGAAAACTGGCACGACTTATTGAAGCCGGTCATCACATTCTCGTCCGTCGAAGAGTTCTGGGGAATTTACAACTCCATCCCAGTGGCCAACCAATTGCCATTGAAATCAGACTACCATTTATTCAAAGAAGGAATCAGACCAGAATGGGAAGACGAACACAACTCCAAGGGTGGCAAGTGGCAATACTCCTTCTCCAACAAGCGTGAGGCTGCCGGCGTCATCAACGAGTTGTGGTTGCGTGGATTGTTGTCCGTCATTGGTGAAACCATCGAGGACGACGAAAACGAGGTCAACGGGATTGTCTTGAACATCAGAAAGCAAGCCTTCAGAGTCGGAATCTGGACCAAGGACTGCGAAGACGCCAAGTTGAGAACCGTCGGTGAAAGATTGAAGAAGGTGTTGCAATTGACCGATGAACAAAAGGTTGAGTTCATCTCCCACGATGCCTCCAACCAGAGAGGAGCCGAGGCCCAGATCGTGTTATAAGCTTCTAGTTGACCTATTAGAAACTCAAGTGAGCTCAAACATGGGAATCGCAACGCGACATATCAAGAAGAGGCTCGTCTGCGGCCGCGCGGCGGGGCTACGGGCCCTGTTGCTGGGCCGGTGGTGATGCTATGATGAGCATTGTTCTTTATTATGCAAATATCTGTATACATACAAATTAACGTCAACCCACCTGAAACAAGTAGGCAGTTCACCAAGAGAATAGCACCCAAGAGAAAAGTAACCGCTCGCCTTTCGCTACTCTCTTTTGCTTTCATTACTATTCTTAATAGCCCACTGGGTTGACTTTGTCCCTGATAAATTGTTGGATGGTGGCCCAGTAGTTTGGCTGGATCACGGTGTCGTTGTGCAGGGAGTCGTCGAACTTGTGGATGGCCTTGTCCTCGGACTGGAGCAAGGCGAAGATGCGGTCCATGTGCTCGGGAGGCACAATCTCGTCCTTGACCGCGCTCATGAGAAGCGTGGGGATGTTGGCGGGGATGAGCGGCACCAAGGCCTCCAGGTCCCACTTCTGGTGGACAAAGCTGGCAAAGTAGCGCAAGAAGGGGAAGATGTGGGGCACTGTCTTCTGGATGGACAAGAAGGTGTTTTCCAAGATGAGCGCGTGCACCGACGACGACATGGTGGCGGCGATGTAGATGGCCACGGCGCCGCCGAGCGAGCGGCCGTACAAGACGAGCGACGACTGCAGGAACTGCTCGTCGTCGGCGGTGAGGTGCTGGATGACGCGGTTGGCGTCGAGCTTGAGGCCCTTTTCGGACGCCGACCCGGTCGAGCGCCCGTACCCGCGGTACGAGTAGATGAAGACGTTGTAGCCAAAGTCCTTGTAGAAGAGCGCCACGATGGGAAGCGCGTGGCCGATGTTGCCTGCGTTGGGCGATAGTATCAAGATGGTTTTGTTGGCGTAGTTGGGGGCTGCCGGGTTGTGTTTGAGCAGGTAGCACTGCAAGGACTCGCCGTCTTCTGTTTTGAGGTGGACTAGCTGGTAGTCGGGCATGCCGTACTCGTCGGGCGTGGCGCAGACGCCGTGGCCGTCGTTGAGCGACGCGGGGTAGATCAAGCTGGACTGGTAGGTGTAGAGGCCGATCAAGGCGAGAGCGCCGAGGCCGAGGCCGACCTGGGCGAGGGTCTTGAGGACGCCGAGGATCTTGGCGAAAACGAGCGACAGGCTGAAGAGCATTGGCAGGGAGCAGGCAGAGGGAAGGAGGAAAGTGGTGGGACCAAGTGGCGGGGAAAAGCGGTGGGAGAAAGCGGTGGGGGTCGGGTGATAAGAAGTGAGGCCGAAAATAGGGAGGGGTGGGATCGCGAGAAAAGGTAGCGAACCTGCTAGCGAGAAACGGAGAGTCGGTGCAGCGCGACAACGACGGCAGGAGGCGAGTGCAGCAGTACAAGCGGGAGAGACGTGCCAGAGAAACGTGCAGTGGTACGTGGCGAGAGGAGCACCAGGGCCGCTCTACGGTGAGCTCTGGTGAGCGTGCTGCGAGAAGGCGGTCTCCACTGGTGAGCGTGCCGCGCAAGAGATCTTGCGGAACACCCACGTAGCGACAGCGCTCTCCCGAGTTCCGCTGGCGCGCCGCTAAGCTCTCGCTAGACTCCGGGCAGAGCCCCCGCGCAGAACCCCCGCGCCGCCCTCATTTTATCGCACCAGATACTTTTTTTGCAGCGCCAATCTTACCTTCAGCGCCAACCACCTGCCCGACAGCACCCCCCTGCTGCTTGCACTCTCGCTGCCATGTCCAACCACAGCAACCTGGGCCTCGCCAAGTTTGCGTACAACATCTACGGCGCGTTGAACCAGACACCCAGCCAGGACTTGGCGCCGTCGCCGACGTCGCTGGTGAGCCTGAGCCGCTCGCGGGCCGCCGAGCCCTACCGAAACCACCGCCTCCAGTACGCCTTCGACAAGGAGGTGACCACGCTCTCGCAGTTGGAGGCGCCGATCGTCCAGCCGTACGCCGAGGCCGCGCACACCAACCACGCCGTCGCCGGCGGCCGCAATTGCCTCCGCATCTTGACCATGAGCGACGACCACGCCCGCGTGCTCCACGACATCAACGTGCTCGACGCCAGCCACTCGCCGTTCGCCAACCCGCGGATCCCGGCCACCAACAAGCTCAACAACATCAACACCGTCAAGTGCCACCGCGACGTGGTGGCGTGCGGCCTCTCCAACGGCCTCATCACCATCTACCAGATCAGCCCCAGCGGCAAGTCCCGCTTGGTGCACAAGCTCCTGGACCACAAGCGCTGCATCAACACCCTCGACTTCTTGCCCGGCTCCACCTCCGACTCGCAGGGCCAGCTCATCCTGGGCTCGCAGGACGGCTCCATCAAGCTCTGGGACTTGCGCGCAGGCTCCACCAAGCCGATGCTCACCGTGCTGGCCAACATCCACTCCGACCCCATCCGCTCGTGCCAGTACTCGCCCCACGCCTCTGTCCGCAACAAGGTCACCTTGCTCTCCGTCCACGACTCCGGCGCCTTGTGCCGCTTCGACTTGCGCTCACCAGCGGCCCCCGACCGCAAGTGGAACCTCCACACGGGTCCGGCGTTGTCTCTCCACATCCACCCCGAAAAGGAGTACGTCCTTACCGGTGGCCGTGACCAAAAGGTGTGTGCGTGGAACTACGGCGAGTCGGCGCTGAACTCCACCAGAGTCACCCCAGAACACATGGTGAACACCTACGGGCCCGTCATGAAGGTGCGCTGGTGCACGTATCCCGAAAACACCGCCTACGTCGACCCCGCTGACCACCACAGCATCGACTTTGACGACAAGTTGTCGTACGACGAGAGAGATACCCTCTACTCCCCTGCCACAGCCTCCAGTCTCTACAATTACGACTTTGCATGTCTGTATCTCAACGACGATTCGACTCTTACCGTCTACAACTTGAGCAGAAAATACATCCCCAAGGAGATCATCAAGTCTCCTGGTAACAAGCCCTTCCAGAACTTTATCTGGGCCAAGAACCTGGCCGGTGCTCGCAGATTATGGACCATCACGAAGTCAAACGTTTTCACTGCATACGATTTGGACTCCCAGGATCCGACCATGGAGTCCGACATCTCGCGCCCGCTCGACGATCTCAATACCGTCGCCATGTCCTGGGACCATGACTTTGGCTCCATGTGCTTTGTCGATCAAGAGAGAGACGAGTTCGACTTCAACGACAATGACATCGATAACTACTCCACAGCCAGCGACAGCGAGCAAGTGGATAATGAGGTTGACCAGAACCCATTTGAACACTCTGCAGCTACTTTCAGCACCATAGACGACAATGATGACACCACTTCCACCGCTACAACACGCGACCAGAATGCGGCCAGCGATCATACTGCTTCGCGTAAACAGATACTAATCGGCTCGGTGCCGGTGGCGTCGAACTTGAATGTCCCAGGGGGTACTGGGTTCGCAGGGAGTTCTAATTCGTTCAATATCTCGCCTGTTGAAAAGCCTTCCATGGTTCGCTCATTCACGCATGTGCCGCATCTGTCTACCAAATCTCCTTCGCCGAGCCCTCAGAATAGGGGGACTATCAACGATCCCAATTCTAGTTTAGGGAGCTTTCTCAGACCAAAATTCAAAAGATCGGGCTCGACCACCACGCAGGACTCTTCCACGTCGCTCACATCGCCTTTGCCAGGCTCAAACCAGCATAATGTTCGAAAAGTGCACCAGTTTACCTACCCTTCGCCTTATGTTGTCCCCGTTTCGTTGCCTTTGCCATTGAACGACAATAGCGTTTTTGAGACAATGTCTAACAACTATCTCATAACGATCCCAGACGGTTTCAACTTGGTAGATGTATGCTTGATGAATGCTGGGGTAGCTGCCAGTGTCAACAGGTTTCGAGACTGTCAAATATGGCGCATGTTAGCTGTCAGTATAGGAGAAGAGTCTAGTAATGAGGCTTTTGAAGCAGGTGACGACGAGATGGACTTGCTGGACAAGGAAGGAATCAAAAACGACGAGGATGATGCAAAGTCATTACTGTCAGACATTGGAAATTTTGTGGGGTCGTACAATTCAAACTCCACTCTGACCACCAACTACGGAGGAAAAGACTTCTCAGCCAGAGTTTCAAGTACCGACTTGGAGATGAGGGTGAACAACCAAGGAGAAAGTAGCGCAAAGGACCTGGACAAGGGGAAGGAAAAGGAGAGCGAAGGAGAGAAAGAAAATGAAAAAGACACAACCAAGGGAGGTCGACCTTTTTCAGAACATAAAAATGGCTCTAATACGAGTTTAATCGACTTGATCAACCAAAACCAGATCAACAGCAGCAGTATTCGTCCGTCGATGTCGCGGTCCAACAGTGTGTTGATGAAGAACCAAAAGTATAGAAATACAGTGGATAGTGAAGTGGCTGTGGTCGACGATGAAATCGAAGATGAGCGAAAAGCTGACGTCCCAATGGCACCAAAGAGTCGTCGGTCTCTGTCAAAGATATCAAAAGGCGCATTGTCTACCAGTGGTAGTTTTGATGGACGGAGCTCGCCTATCAGAATACGTTCGCCGATCGATACCGCATTTGCAGAGGAGAAATACAGTGGCGAGGGCTCGTCGCCCAAGAATGGGACACCTGCCAAAGCAAAGGCTCTGAAGCGCTTAATGCGGTTGGGAGCAGGCTTCCCTGCCGACGACATGGACAACGAGAACATGAACATACTTCACAACGCGTCAACTGGTTCTTATTCGTATACCGGTCACACTGGAGGGAGCCCCAGCTATTTCAGCCAGGGTCATAACAGTCATATTGGAAGCGCAACGCTGGGCTCGATGATATCAAGGCGAAACTCCACTATATACCATGGCTCTCGAATGAGAAACTCACCCGGGAGTCAGCCGATTATGGGCAACCACGAGTATGGCAGATCTGAGCTTAATATGGTGCAGGAGCATCCGGAAAGTGAGCCGGCACAGCAGTCAGAGTTGACGCGAGGGCTCCATGGCAAAAGCAAGGCCACCGACTATCAGAACTACCGGCCGTGGAGGGTACAGAACTTGCTCAAAAAGGGATTGGACTACGCGTCGTCGCAGGGAGACATCATTCTCTGCGCTACGTTGACGATGTTATTCTATGACTTTTATTTGCAGGATGAATACCGGGAGTGCAGTGTGGAGTGGTTGGGGATGTACGTGGAGATTCTCCAGCGGAAGCGGCTCTTTGTGAACGCGGTGAATGTGATCAAGCTGGCGCCGGCCGAGCTTGCGGTCAAGCTCAAGAACTATGCGGTGAAGGAGGTGGACCTCCGGTTCTACTGTTCGTGGTGCCAGAAGCTTCTTCTCAACGAGAAGAGCCGGCATGCGAACAAGAGCGACTTTGGGTACTGGTACTGTGACGAGTGTTGCCAGAAACAGCTGAACTGCGTGTACTGCAACGAGCCGTGCAAGGGCTTGGTGGTGGTGGTGAGTCTTTTGTGTGGCCACCGGGGCCACTTTGGGTGCCTCAAGGAATGGTTTGTCACGGATGAGAACATTGAGTGTCCCGGGGGCTGCGACCACACCGTGGTGTGACACCGGGATGGGGGGTAACGGGCACTATATCATCACGAGGTCTCCCAACTGTATGTAGCGTCTGACCAAATAGTACTTGACCACGTATATGCCGTTGTAGACCAAGTCGAGCTCGTCGTCGTCGCCCAAGGAGATGACCAACGGCGAGGACTTGACACACTTGACGAAGACCGGCTGGCCGACGTCGGGCTCGACCACCATGGACTGGCCGCCGGAGGTGTCGTCGAGCAAGGTGAGCGACTGGGGGAGCTTCTTGAGGAAGCAGTTGTTGTAGAGCTGGGTGATGAGCTTGAAGTGCTGGTGCAAGTAGTCCTGCTCGTGGGGCGAGAGCAACGGCGACTTGGCGTCCGGGGTCTCCAGCGCGGCGATGTTGATGTAGTGGATGGTGAACTTGTCGATCTTGCTCAAGCGGGTGCGGAGGTACAAGCGCACCAAGTAGTTGATGCGCTCGATGTCGGTCTCGATGACGATTAGCTGGAGCTTGAAGTCGCTCGAGACCACGCCGGAGTCGGCGTTGATGTCGCCGTACTCGTGCGAGTCGAGGAGAAACTGCTGCTGGTTGGCGAGCTGCGCAAGCACCTCGGCAAGAAGGTCCTGTTCGAACGGGAGCACCTCGGGCGACATGCGTTCGTTGAGCATGGCGCGGACGAGCCTGTCGTAGAGCGAAAGGGGCTTTATCTCCTTGGAGGAGGCGTCGAACTCGTTCAAGATGTCGTCGATGTCCATGGCGGGGTGGGAGCAGTGGGGCGGTGGGAGCAGGTGCAGAGAGCGGGTGCAGAGAGCGGCTGGAGATCTTTTGGTGAGTGAGACGTGAACGGCGATGTCAGTCAATGTGGAACGCGAGATGCGGCCGATCGTAGCGACAGACTTCGGCCCGTAGCGACAAGTTAGGGAGAGATCGCGCGCGCCGCGACAGTCGCGCGGGACTTAGGGAGGCCACCGAGAGCTCGCACGGCGGGCGGCTCTTGCGAGCGCGCGAGAAGTGTCGGTAGCACGATCGCGCAGCACTTGTCGCGCTGGACTGGCGCTGCTCGCATCTCTTCTTCACCATGGACAGACAGTCGCTTCTAGAACAGAAACGCCAGCGGCTCCAGGAGCTCAAGCAGCGGCGCTTGGGCCCCGCCACCGCCGACGAGGGCTTGGTGGACCAATTAATCGAAAAGCTCCAGGCCAGCCCCAAGAAACACGTGAGTGTCGGCGTCCAGGCCGAGCCGCCCCAGAGCTCCAAGGGCGCCGCCACGGGCGACTCGCGGCCCCAGCCCGCCAAGGAGCACCTCACCTACGACAAGGCCGTGCAGGCCACCCGGGACGAGCCAGCAGACGACGGGCCCGCCGGCGCGTCCGGCGACAGCGCGTCCAGGACGGCGACCAGCGAAAGCACGGCGACCAGCGAGAGCACGGCAACCAGCGAAATCACGGCGCCCAGCGAGAGCACAGCGCCCACCGCCCCGGTCGCCCGCCCCATAGACGAGCAGGCGCTCAACGCCGCGCTCAAGGAGTCCATCAAGCTCGTCAGCAAGGTCGAGATCCTCCGCACCGTCGACACCCGCCGCTTGGCCGACTACCGCCACAAGATCGACTTCGGCAGCGGCGGCGGCCCGCGCCCCGGGCAGCCGCAGTTGGTGCCGCTCAACGTACCCAGCGGCCATCCGCAGGTGCGCGGGCGCTCGGTGTCGCTGGTCGACTTCTCGCCGCACTTCGCCGAGCTCATGGTGGTGGCGTACTCGGGGGTCCACGACCACCGCAGCCCGGGCTTGGCGGTGGTGTACAGCGTGCTGGACGCCGGGACGTTCGCCGAGTTCTTCCTCGAGTGCTCGGCCGCCATCTCCACCATCTCGCTCGACCAGGTGTGCTCCAACAAGGTGTTGGGCGGCTTGGCGGACGGCAAGGTGGTGATCTGGGACCTCGAGAACTGCGACGCGTCCAGCGTGGCCATCTTGCCGCTGTTGTCGACGCCCGTGGGCCACGCCCCGGGGCTGCTGGTGCTGGTGCTGCACGCCTTGCCCGTGACGTCGTTGCTCCAGACGAGCATCGAGGCCAACGATTCGGTGGTGTCCTTCTCGTTGGACGGCGCCGTCAACACGTGGTCCACCAGCTTGTTGGCGGCGCCCAGCCTCGACCCGGTCCACTTGGCGCTCCCGCGCGACGCCGCCGACTACACCAACGCCCGGAAGCCGTTGCGGGTGTTCAAGGCGCTCATGGCGGGCGGCACCGCGGCCGCCGGCGACCGCCACGCGGACCCGCTCGACGCGCTGGCGCCGCCCTCGGCGCACTCCTTTCTCAACAGCGTCGTGGTCGCCAGCGACGCCGGCCAGCTCTTCCACTTGTCGAACAACCCGCAGCTCGAGCATCTCGCGGCGACGAGCGCGCTCGACGAGTCGCCGCTCCCCTTCACAGACGTCCAGGTGCTTCCGACCGACGCGGCCACGCTTCTCGTCACCGCCCACTTGGACTGGACGGTGCGCTTGTGGAGCCTCGACACCCTCCGGCCGCTCGTCGAGATCCCCGTCCGCACCGTGGCCGTGCGACTCGCCGTGCGCCCGGGCCGAGCGGGCCAGTTCGTCACCCTCGGCCTCATGGCCGACGCCGCCAAGAAGCAGTCCGTCCTCGAGTACTGGGACCTCGAGCGCCGCCTCTTCCGGCCCGTGGTCGAGCTCCCGGTCACCTACACCGCGTCGTTTGCCACCACGGTGCGCTTCAGCCAGGACGGCTCCAAGTTGGTGGCGGGCTTCGACGACGGCGCCGTCTGCATCTGGCCGATTCTCGACGACGCCTTGGTGGACCCGGCCAGCGAGCCCTCGTTGGACGAGGGCCTCTCGTCGTACACCAAGGGGGTGTAGACCGGCTGCCGTGGTCTAGACTGCTCGGCCGTCAGTCTGCTTGGCCGTCAAGTACTCAGCCGTCAAGTCTACTCACCCTGAAGTCTACTCACCCTGAAGTCTACTCACCCTGAAGTCTACTCGGCCACCTATCTTTAATGTCTCATTACTCTTATTTATTATACATATATTACACGAGAAAGGTGCTGAAAAGCCTGTCTCTGGAGCGGATGCTGATGTCGCCGCCAATGTCGGTTTCGTGGGCCTCCTGGTGGACGTCCACGCAGTCGTTGGTGGCCAACACAAGGAGCTCGAAGAAGCACCGCGTGGCTTCTTTCTTCTGGCTCACGGTCCGGGCGCCCGACGTCCTGCTGACGGCGCCCAACGGAAGCTGCGCCGTGTCGGCGGCGATCGTCAAGTCCTTGGCCATGATGTCCGAGAGCGCTGCCACCGGGCCGGCGGCAAAGATGTCTCGGAGGTGGCTGGCGACCTGGATGGTGGCGGCCGCGACGGTCTCGGGCGTCTCGGCGTCCTCCACCTCGTCGTTGGGCTGCTCGGCGGGCTCCTGCTCGTGGTCGCTGCTGTCGAAGCTGGGCAACGAGAGGTCAAAGTCCAAGTTGGCGTCGTACTCGTCCAAGTCGTGCTCAAACTGCAAGTTGTGCTGGTCCTCGAGCTCCTTCTCCTGGCGCGCCAAGTCGATGCAGCGCTGCTGGAGCTCGGTGTCGATGTTCCACAACTTCCTGCGCTTGTTGGACACGGGCGCCGACAACTCGTAGATGAGCCGGAGCTTCTCGGCCTCCGACATGTGGAGCGTCAACGACAGCCCGTCGAGGATCTGCTGCTGGTTGTCGCGGAGCGTCTGGATCGGTATGCCGTCCAAGTCCTGCGCCGAGTCGACGAGGAGCTTGCGCTTGGTGGTGATCAACTCGCCGTCCTCGGTGATGCGGTTGCGCTTGGTGCGTGGTGCCCGCGGCACCGGCTCCGGCGTGTGTGGCTCCTCGGGGGCGTCCGAGCTCGCCGGGCTGTTCATCTCGAGCCCGGGAAGGTCGTCGTCGATCGTGTCGAGCGGCTCGCCCAAGTCGAAGCCCGGCGTCGACACCTCGTCCTTGTCGAGCCCGGGCAAGATGGACACGTCCGGGTGGCTGGCGGCGGGCGCGCTCGTGTTGCGGCCCACCTCGACGGAGCGGTCCATGGCATCGTCGTCGTCGTCGTCGAGGCCGAAGTCGAGCTCCAAGTCGAAGTCGTTGCCCGGGGTCGTGGGGTCCTGGGGCTCGTTGTAGCGGCCAAACTCGATCAGCTGGTCGAACGTGAAGGTGTCCTCGGGCTCGGGCGCCTGGCTGAAGAGCCCGCGGCCGCCGCCGGCGCCGCCGGCGGCCCCCGCGTCGTCGTCCAAGTTCAAGTCGTCCTGGTACAACAAGTTGAAGTGCGTCACCTGGTCCTGCAACGTGATGCTCTTGACGTTGGCGAGGATGGTGTCCTGGGGCTGGAGGTTGACGCTGCTGGCGTTGTCGGAGCCGAGCTTGACGCCGCTGGCGTACTTGAACGACGTCTTCAACTTCAACAAGGTGTCGTTGACGTCCTCCAACAAGTACTTGGTCTTGCGCGAGTAGATGCGCACGATCCCGAGCAACAACTGGCCCGACAAGCGCAACGTGATGGGCGCGGTGGCCGCGCCCGCGGCGGCCGGCACGCCGCTGCCCTGCGACGCGGCGAGGCTGATCGGGTGCTTGGATATCAACACCGACGACTTCAAGATGCTGGTGTTCATCAACTGCTGCTTGGTGAGTTTCTTGTCGTAGTTGGCCGCCAACCACACGTGGCCGAGCGGGCCGTCCTTCGACATGAGCTGTTCTGAGTACATTGGCAAGGGCTCGCGGGAAAGGGGTGGTGGTGGGAGGAACTGGCGCTGGAGACCTGGCAGAAAGAAAGAGGTGACGGGAAGAAGTGGATGGTGCGGTCTGGCAGCACGCGTATTGAGAAGCGCGTTTTGTGGCCGATGCGTGCGTGCACATAGGCAGCCGGCTGGCTGGTGTGGCCGGTAGCGCCGGTGGGGGCGCTGGGGGACCGGTGGGGGGTGCGGAACCGCACGACCAGAGGGGAGACCGCGCCGGCTCGTCTCGCTGGGCTGCTCGGCGGGCGGAGCTGTGGCGGCGGCGTGGCGGTGGCGTGGTGGTGGCGTGTGAGTAGGCTGTGGTGTTGGTGTCGCGTTTCTGTCGCGTTTCTGTCGCCTTTCTGTCGCATTTCTTGTCGCGCTTTTCTTCTGTCCCTGTGTCGCTTTTCTGCCTGCCGCTTTCTTCTGTCGCTTTCTTCTGTCGCTTTTCTGCACGTGACGACAGCCGACCCAATAAGCATACCGACCTCCCACCCGCCAGTACCACCCGCCAGCGATGAACCTACAACACAAGCTCGACAACTCGCTCAACGACATCCTCAAGACGTCCGGGTACATTTTTGAGATCATCAACAACAACAAGAAGCAGAGCAACCTCGTGACCGGCACCAACAACCAGCTAATCACCCCGACCATCACGACGCAGTTGGCGAGCCACATCGCCAAGTTCGACGACATTCTCGATGAGACGATCACCAAGTTCAACGACGCGCGGTGGTGCATCGAGCAGATCTTGGAGAACAAGCAGCGCCAGGAGGAGATGAAGTTGAAGGAGGAGTTGGAGCGCCAGAAGCGGTTGAAGGAGAAGGAGGAGGAGCGCAAGCGCTTGGAGGAGGAGCAGCGGACCCGGCAGGCCGAGCAGGAGGCCGAGGCCAGGGCCAAGGCCGAGCGCGAGGCGCGCGCCGAGGAGGAGGAGGCACGCCGCAAGAAGGAGGCCGAGGACGAGGAGAGACGGGCCCGCGACGAGGACCTCAAGAGACAGCAGGAGCTCCAGAAAAAGAAGGACGAGGAGTCGCTGCTACAGGCGGACGCTGGCAACGACTTCAACGACTTTATGTCGCCGGGGTTCGACTTCAACATGGGCGATCTCGGCGAGAGCAGCGCCGGCAACAACAACAACAACAACAACACCACCACCAACAACAACGCTTCCGGCAGGAGCAACAGCACCGCCGGCGCCAACAACCCCGGCAGCACCAAGAGCAGCGCCAGCGCGGGCAAGAACGACGACGACATACTCAACCCCACCGACATACTATCGTCGATCAACTACAACGACGAGGCGCTCCTTGACGGGCTCGACGTGGACGACGACGCGGACGGCGGCAAGGGCCGCGGCGACGTGGGCGGGCTCGGCGACGACGCGCTCGGCGACGGCAGCGGGCCCGCGCTGGCGGCGGCGGCGACCGCCGGGGCCGGCGCCAACGACATGGACCTCGACATGAACAACCTCTTGAGCAACGACGAGCTGTTGCTCGACGGGTTGAACATGTCGCTCATCGACCAGGGGTTCGACCCCAACGCCAGCCAGATGCCCAACGACGACGAGTTCGACGTCGACAGCTTCCTCAACCAGTTTGGCGGCAGCGACTAGGGGCAAGTGTATCATAATGTACAGTACCAGGGAGTTTGGTGTGGGCACACGTAGCCCGCGCGGCCGCGCGCTGCGGGAGACTGCCCGATCGGGCAGGCTAGCGTAATCCAATAGAAAGGCGTAATTCTCAACTGCGCACGTCCAAGCTCGGCCTGAAAAAAAAATGCCAAACACAAGTGCTGGGAGACAAACGGATCCAGCAGTCACTACTTTGAAAGCCCAGTCCACCGTTCGAGATGTTTAGACAAGCCTTCCGCCAAGTTGCCAAGCAATCCGCTTCTGTTTCCAGAAGAACCTACGCCACCGAGGCCGCCACTGCCTCCGACGCCTTGCGCTTGTCGTTGGCGTTGCCCCACCAAACGTTATACGCCGACTCCGAGGTCCAGCAGGTGAACTTGCCCTCCGTCAACGGGGACTTGGGGATCTTGGCCAACCACATTCCAATTGTCGAGCAATTAAGACCCGGTTTGTTGGAGGTGATCGCCAAGAGCGGCGAGACCGAGCAGTACTTTGTCAGCGGCGGTATCGCCACCGTCCAGCCGGGCAACAAGTTGACCATCTCCGCCATTGAGGCGTTTGCCCCCGACCAGTTCGACGCCCAGACCGTCAAGAGCTTGATTGCCGACGCACAGAAGAGAGCCGCCTCCGGAGACGAGGTTGCCGTTGCCGAAGCCAACATCGAGTTGGAGGTTTTGGAAGCCTTGCAAGGGGTCGCCCACTAGGCGCGCCGCAGGACATGGGCGAGGCCGCCACGTCGCCGCAGAACATGGGCGTGGCCGTCGCGTCGCCGCAGAGCCTCTGTATGACATCATAAATACACGAGGAAAGGAAGGAGAACATGTAGACCCCGTAGAGAGTGGGGAGTGCCACGGCGAAAGATGGGACGTCGCGGGGCCGTGCCACGGCCCGATGGGATGCTGTCCCTGGCGTTGCGTGGCGCCGGGAGTTGCGTGTCGCTGGCGTTGCGTACCCCGTGGCCGTGGCGTGTCCCTGAGCATTGCGTGTCGCTGGGCATGCGTGTGGCCCTCCCGCGACCGAAAAACGTACCACTTTTGCGACACAGCGGAGATCTTACGACAGCAACGGCAAACGGCGCTCGCCGACGGGCGCTCGGGGCGGAGGATACGAGCCGGCCGCTGGAGCCG
Organism: Suhomyces caryicola; assembly: GCA_030568635.1. Lineage (NCBI taxonomy): Eukaryota > Fungi > Ascomycota > Pichiomycetes > Serinales > Debaryomycetaceae > Suhomyces > Suhomyces caryicola. Next base: position 49,059 of record JAJMGG010000034.1, on the reverse strand, counting down.
GCCGCCTGCGGCGCGGGTCTTCGGGCGCCCCTCGGGCGAACAGCACGGCGGGCCCGCCGGCCCCACTGTGGGGGTGGCCCGCCTCGCCTGCAACTGCTCCGGCGCTACCCCACAGAATGGGGCAGTTTCGCACCCGCACAAAAAGCGGCGCCGGCGTATAAATAGCAGCAGCCGCCGCCAGGCCCCCGGCGCAACCGTCCTCCCGCCACCAGCACAACCGTCCGCCCGCCACCATGACCAGCAACCCCTCGCTCGTGTTGAACAAGATCGACGACATCTCGTTCGAGACGTACCCCGCGCCCGAGCTCGTGGCCCCCACCGACGTGTTGGTGGAGGTCAAGAAGACCGGCATCTGCGGCTCCGACATCCACTACTACGCCCACGGCAAGATCGGCCCGTTCGTGCTCACCAAGCCCATGGTGTTGGGCCACGAGTCGGCCGGCGTCGTGGCGCAGGTCGGCGCCGGCGTCACCTCGTTGAAGGTGGGCGACCGCGTCGCCATCGAGCCGGGCGTGCCCTCGCGCTACAGCGACGAGTACAAGAGCGGGCGCTACAACTTGTGCCCGCACATGGTGTTTGCCGCCACGCCCAACTCCGCGCCCGGCGAGCCCAACCCGCCGGGCACCTTGTGCCGCTACTACAAGAGCCCCGAGGACTTTTTGGTCAAGCTCCCCGACCACGTCAGCTTGGAGCTCGGCGCGTTGGTCGAGCCCATGAGCGTCGGGGTCCACGCCGCGCGCCTCGCGTCGGTGGCCTTCGGCGACCGCGTCGCGGTGTTCGGCGCCGGGCCCGTGGGGCTCTTGGCCGCGGCCGCCGCCACCACCTTCGGCGCCCTGGCCGTGCTCGTCGTCGACGTCTTCGACTCCAAGTTGCAGTTGGCCACCGACATGGGCGTGGCCACCCACACCTTCAACTCGCGCTCCGGCGGCGACTTGGTGGCGGCCTTTGGCGGCCGCGCGCCCACCGTGGTCTTGGAGTGCTCGGGCGCCGAGCCGTGCATCAACTTGGGCGTCGCCGCCGCCGCGCCGGGCGCCCGCTACGTCCAGGTGGGCAACGCCGGCGCCGCCGTGCTGTTCCCCATCACCGAGTTCGCCACCAAGGAGTTGACCATGTTCGGCTCGTTCCGCTACGGCTACAACGACTACAGAACCTCGGTGGAGATCTTTGACCGCAACTACAAGCGCGGCAAGGAGCACGCGCCCATCGACTTTGAGCGCTTGATCACCCACCGCTACAAGTTCGCCGACGCCATCGAGGCCTACGACGTCGTCCGCGCCGGTGCTGGCGCCGTCAAGTGCATCATCGACGGCCCGGAGTAGATTCATAGAGTAATAGAGGAGCGTTTGGGTACGTGTAGAGAGGGGGGGGGGGTCTGGTGCGTTCGCGGGTGCCTGCGGATTTTGCGGGAGCCTAGCGAGCCTGGCTGATTTCGCGGGAGCCTAGCGGAAGTTTCGCGAGAGCAAAGCGAATTTCGCGGGAGCCGCTCTCTAGCTCTCGCTAGCGCGCTCCCTGCCAACCGCCACTGCGTGCACCGACCATTCGAGGTAAATTTTTCAGACAGCCATATCGACGGCCCTCCACCACCACTCCATCTCCACAATGTCGATGTCCAGCAAGGAGGCGTTCAGCAAGCTTCCGCAGAAGCTCCACAACTTCTTCATCAAATACCCGCCGCGGCCCTTTGCGGAGTACTCGCCCAAACCGTCGACCATCACCGACCCCAACATGAACCCGTTCCTCCCCAACAAAAACCCCGAGTCCGGCAGATGGCACAGTCCCAAGTTCTCCTTGAGACGGTCCGCCGACTTGTACAAGATCGCCTACCGGTTCGGCATCCACGAGTTGCTCCCACCCACGCCCAAGAAGTTCTACGAGGACAAGTACAACAACAAGAACTGGATGAGAGGCGTGTTGACCCAGAAGAAGCAAAAGTGGGAGAGAGAGTTGCCTGCCAAGCTCAAGGAGAGGGAAGAGGCCATCGCCAACATGGACGAGACCATCAAGGCCGCCAGACCCGACTACAAGAAGCAGATTGCGAAGAGAAACATGCTGAAAAAGACCTGGTTCTAGTATACAGTGACATATATATCAATAAACTTGTAAATAACGCTCGAGCGAGAGTCGTCGAGAGGCCGTACGCCAACAAGAGACGCCGGGGGGCTCTGCGGGGCTCCGCAGGGGGGCTGCCACGTGAACTGCCAAAGCGCCGGCAAACTGCAGAGGTCTCTCTGCCCTGGGTGGCTCTATTGACTCTGGGGACGGAGCGCTTCTGGCCAGAGGACGGACGGAAACCTCGATGCAGAGCTGCCACCTTCCGCTCTTGGCGGGGCGTTTTGCTTCGTCTTCTGGGCTGCCGGGCTGCTCTGCTCTTCGGGTTGTTGTTTTCTCTGGGAGCGTTGCGCGTGCTCTCAGAACGCCCTGGGTCTGCCGCCGCGCCCGCCGCGCCCGCCACGGCCGCCGTTGAACGGTCTGCCGCCTCGCTTGGGCACCTCGGTGTCTCTGGTGCCGGGGCCCGCGCCCTGGCCCTTGATCTTGGTCACGCTCTTGGCCAACACGCTGTCGATGTCCAAGTCGTCCGGCAAGAGAATCTGTCTGATCTGGTTGCCGCGGACGTTGATGAACTGCAACAACTGCGGGTCCTGGTGGGGCTGGACAAACTTGACGTTCTTCAACGAGAGGTTCATCAGCGGCGTGCACGACAAGATCTGGCCGTTGATGGTGACGCCGTTCTTGAGCTCCACGGTGACGGGCTGGTTGGTGGCTCCGGGGAAGCTCATCAAAAAACGAACCAACTTCATGGGGAAAGAATGTGTGGATGGAGGAGCAGCGCTGGGCGTGGGTGGGTGGAGGAGCACTGGCAGTAGTGTTGAAGAGATGCCGGCGGTTGTGTCGCGGGCGTGTGTCGCAAAGCGTGTGTCGCGTTTGTGTCGCGTATGCGACGTGGCCACTTAACCAGACACACACCACTATCGCCACATTCCCTCCACCCCTGCCACCCCCCACCACTCCGACCATGGCTCAGACACTAGCGGAGACGATCCGAAACATTCCGCCGGTGACGCGCTTCTTTACCATCGCCACGGTGGTCATGTGCTCGCTTTTCCGCATGGGTGTCATCGCGCCCTACAGCCTCTTTTGCAACTGGGCCACCATCTTCACGGTGGTCGAAGGCATCCAGAAGGTCTACCAGTACGGCAGCGGCACCCAGTTTGCACTCAGCGCCGTCAAGCTGGTGCTCCAGTTGCATCGCTTCTTCAGCGCCTTCTTGACGCCCGAGGGGTACATTGTCGAGAAGCCCGTCGAGGCCATCATGGACATCTACTTCTTCTACACCTTCTCCAACCACTTGGAGAGCGCGCAGGGCAAGTTCGGGGGCAACTTCCCCGACTTTCTCTGGTTCACGTTGACCACGGGCGCCATCATCGAGATCGTGTCGCTCGTGTTGGCCATCTTCATCAAGGAGCACTTCCCCTTCCAGCACCTGATGATGCTCTCGTGCTTGACGTACACCTGGTCGCGGGCGCTGAAAAACAGCAACATCAGCTTCATGGGCCTCTTCCCCATCAAGGCGTACTACCTCCCGCTCTTCAATCTCTTCTTGAAGTTGATCGTCTCGGGGTACTCATCCTTCTGGGACACCTGCATTGGCATCTTTGCCGGGTACCTCTACCAGTGCATCGAGTCCAACACCATGCCCATCTACAACCTTTTCCCCGGGTCGTACGCGTCGTACTTCAGCAGCGCCGGCTCCGGCGGCCACCGCGTCGGCGTCACCACCATCTCGTCCAAGAGCGACGACCACATCGGCGACACGATCTTCGACAAGGGCTACTTGAAGGCGCCCTTGTGGTTGTACCGTCTCTTGGGGTACCCCACCAACACGTCCAAGCGCACCACCGCGTTCACGCGCGAGTTTGGGCCGCTGGCGTCGGGCGTCAAGGGCGCCGTGCCCGACGACAGCACCGCCCGGGCCAGCGGTTTCTCGGTGCTTGGAAACTACTACGACCCGTTTCGCGGCAAAGGGCAGCGCTTGGGGGGGTAGTCCGAACGAAGACTCCACTGCATAGGAGTCCCCTGAACCGACACTACGTTGCCCGTCCCACCCCAATTTGGCATCCTGAAATTCCCTCGATTGCTCGACGGCTCGCTTTTCTCGACTGCCTCTTTTCTCGCTGGAGTCGCCAACATCTCCCGCAAATTATCCTTTGGTTTCTGGAACGCGTTTCCCCTGGAACCATTTTTCGCCCCCCGGGAATGGCGCTTCTCGCGGCCACTCCTCGCTGGAACGACACCGCGCCCGCCGGAGCCCCCGGTAGCCACGCACACCCTCCCCGCGCTCTGCATATAGCTCCTATTAGACGGCACTCTTTGGACAACAACAGCCAACAATTGTAGTTCCCCAGCACGATGTCCGAACCAAGCACGCCGCTGTCGCCCGGCGTAGGGAGCAAGACTGTCCAGCCGCCCGAAGCAGACGGCACGGGCACCGCCGCCGGGTCCCGCAACCCCAGCACCACCAGCGTGTTGCTCTCGCCGAGTCTCCGCAACAAGTCGTCGGCCAAGCTCAAGCGCCTCAAGTCGAAGCCCCATTTGAAACGCTTGCCCACCGGCGGGCCGGGCCACCTGAAGTTGGTCTTCTCCGTCGACGACGACATCGACGACACCATTGACGAGGACCTCATTCTGGAGACCGCCGACAAGACCAAGATCGACCGCAAGTACTTTGAGGGCTACTCCGACGCCTTGAAGGCGTTGCAGCAGCACAAGCGCAACAAGACCGCCAACCAGGGCCCCAGCTGGAGCTACTTCCCGGAGCTCGCCAAGCAGGCGGAGGAAAACACCACCGACGCGGACTTGACGCCGGGGGGCATGGGGCTGGTGCCCGAGCTGGCGGCGGCGACGCCGCTCGCGGGGCCCTCGGCGCAGCGGACCCTCCAGCGCGAGCAGCGCGAGTTCCAGCGAGACTTCCAGCGAGAGCAGCGCGACGCCCAGCGCGAGTCCTCGCAGCGCTCCCAGCGCGACGCCCCTCCGCGGCCCCTGTCGCAGGAACCAGACCAGCTATTTGCCGACGACCACACCGCCGACGAGTCGGACGTGTCGGACGTGTCGGACCGCGCCGACGGCGACTCCTCCGACGCCGGCTCCATGAGCTCCTCGGCGTCCTCCAAGACCGTCGAGTCGCTCAACTTGCGGGAGAGACAGAACGCCATCAACTCGACCCATCCGTTCGGGATCAAGATCTGGAAACCCAGTTTGTACAAAAAGAAGAGATCGGTGGCTGCGCGGGCCGAGGAGGACATCCACGACTTCGATCCCCAGAAACCCAACGCCCGTATCACCATCGCCGTCACCTTCACAAACTTGATCTGGTCCTTGACGTTCGGGTTGCTCATATTCTTCGTGTGTCTCCTCGGCGCCGCCATCGTGTTTGTGTCCTCCGGGTTCGCCATCAACCGCCACCTGAGAGCGTACGTCAAGTTGTTGTTCAAGGTGGGCAGCTACGGCTTGTGGCCGTTCGGCAAGTTCGTCTTGTTGAACAGAGACGAAAACTACTTGGACGAGGACGAGTTGGACGGCAGGTCGATCTCCGAGTTCCACAAGTGGAGGTCCCAGGAAGAGGGCAGGTTGTTTTTCGCGCCTCCCAGAAGATACACCACCAACAACGAGTCCAGACCGTTGATGAAGGACCACACCGGCAGACCCGTCAGAGACGCGTACTCGTCGCTCGGCGAGAGCCGCCAGCTGAGTCCCCATGACGAAGAGGCAGTCGAGGCCGGTGACGGCGAGGGCCCAGACGAAACAAACGACATCAAGGTCCGGTTCTTTGGCAGAGGAAGCTGGTCGTCCGGCAGATTCATGTTCTACCTCTACTTCTACGGTATCCTTCAGTCCGTCTTGTACGTGATAGGAACCCTTTGCTGGTTGATTGTGTTCACCATCCCCATGGCCAACATCAGTTTCACCATCTGCGACCACTTGAGACGCCATCCCTTGGCTCTCGGCTTCGAGTTGGAGAAGGACTACTACAGAAGAGTCAAGAAGGGCAAGAAGAAGAAGAACCAGCTGATCATCTTGTGTACCTACAGATCGTGCGGCTTCCACTACTACAAATACACCATCGACGGTACTAATATCTTCTTCTTCAACTTGTTAGCGGCCGTGGTGTTTGTCATCTTGGACTACTACTTGTTGAAGGAGAAGCTCGGATGGGACACTTGGTTCACAGACCCTTCCTTCTTGTTCTGTGCATGTTTGTTTTCCATCATTCCGTTGGCCTACTTCATTGGTCAGGCTGTGGCGTCCATCTCGGCCCAATCCTCGATGGGTGTTGGTGCGGTGATCAACGCGTTTTTCTCCACCGTGGTCGAGATTTTCTTGTATTGCGTGGCTTTGAACCAATCGAAGGGTAAGTTGGTCGAGGGATCCATGATCGGGTCCATTCTCGGTGGTGTGCTCCTTTTGCCTGGATTGTCCATGTGTGGAGGTGCCTTCAAGAGAAAGACCCAGAGATACAACCCCAGGTCCGCCGGCGTGTCTTCAACCATGTTGTTGTATGCTATGGTCTCGATGTTTGCTCCGTCTCTCTTCTACCAGATCTACGGTGCATATGAGGTCCAGTGCAAAAAGTGCGGATCCGACTTCTTGTTGACCGACGACAAGTGTGTCCAGTGTCGCTTCATTCAACCCACCTTGTCGTTGGACTCGTTGTACTACAACATCATTCAGCCCTTCTCGTTGATTGTGGCAATTGCGTTATTTGCCGCCTATGTGTGCGGGTTGTACTTTACCTTGAGAACCCACGCCTCCTTGATCTGGGCCACCAACTCCCACGAGGGTCCTCAGAAGAAAGACGAGTCGTTTTTGAGATCCCCAAGCTTCAGCAGCATTGACACGTCCAAGGCATCCGGCGCCGCATTGCCAGCCAGACTCAGTTCTCTTCCACCCTCGGCCAGCGTTGGTGTTTTGTTGGACTCCAAAGTCAAGACCGCCGGCTCCAAGCCCACATCCACGGCTCAAACGCCAACTTTGGAGGTGGCCAAGAACAGACTGGGGATTGACAGCATGATATCGCCCGCCGCCGCAGCTGCCAACGAGCGAGACCCGTCCTCGACACCAAGACACGGCAGCATAGTGAACAACGACGCCGACGACGACGAGGAGGTCTCGGGAGGCCACGATGCCCCCAATTGGTCGAGAAACAAGTCGACTGTGATCTTGCTCGGTGCCACGTTAATGTATGCCATCATCGCCGAGATCTTGGTCGACAACGTGGACGCGGTGTTGGTGAATTATCCGATCGACCCCAAGTTCTTGGGATTGACTGTGTTTGCATTGGTCCCTAACACCACCGAGTTCTTGAATGCCATTTCGTTTGCCATTGGAGGCAACGTTGCCTTGTCCATGGAGATTGGAAGTGCGTATGCGTTACAAGTTGTTTTAATTCAAATTCCTTCTTTAGTTCTTTTCACCATTTACAACGCATCCGGCCAGGTCGAACAGATGTTTTCGATGGTGTTCCCTAGATGGGACATCATTGCCACGTTGATATCGATCTATCTTTTCACCTACATCTACGCCGAGGGCAAGTCCAACTACTTCAAGGGGTTCATTTTGATTTTGATCTACGTGGTGGTCATGATCGGGTTCTGGTTCAACGACAAGATCTCGTCACTCGACGACGAGTACGCCGGGGGCCCCTCCCACTTTAGCCATGTGTTTTTCGGGCCATAGAGAAGAGAAGAGAGCTGAGGGCCGGCCGAAGCAAGAGTGCCAAGGGCCGGCCGAGGCAAGAGAGCCGCAGGGAATATCAAAGGACAGCGAGTTGGACGGACAGTACTAAATCTCTCGCTATGCAGGCCCATTTGGTCGTCCTGCGATCGTCCATAACCGCAATGGCCGTTCACAAGTGATCCAGTAACTCTCTCACATTCCATCCCTACTAGTTGCTGGTCGGGCCAGTTGCACGGAGTTCGTTGCAACGTTACAGACGCCCTTTAATCATCGGACCGTTTCAATAGTGTTCCGGCATGTAGAGCCCTAATAGACACCTTCATAATTGTACATGTGGTAGCGCATTGTGCCAGCATCCCTTGGTGTGCACATCAGCGAGTAGTTCACCAACTGATTTTTGGCACTGGTCCGTACTCACTTTTTCGCCCCACACCAAGGCCTAAACCAGCTTGGTTATCCGTAGCTCTGTTGGCCTCCAATTTCTTGCACTTTCTTTTCTCCATGAGCCTCACGTACGACAAGTTTGTTCTCTTTGGAGACTCAATCACCCAATTCAGCAACAATCCGGCGTTCGGCTCGGTTTTCCAGCCTCGGCTCCAGAATGACTACATCCGAAAACTCGATGTCGTCAACAGGGGCTACTCGGGCTACAACTCGGACCACGGCGTGCAGATTCTTCCCACGGTGCTCCGGGCCGAGTCGAATGCCGCCAGGGACAACATCAAGTTGTTGACGGTTTTCTTTGGTACCAATGACGCTGTCGAGGGCGCGGCCGAGCTCAACAAGGTGCAAGCGGTGCCGGTCGGCAGGTACAAGCAGAACATCAAAACGCTTGCGGCGTTGGCCCAGGCCCACCACATCCGGCCTGTGATCATTGGCCCTGCGTTGCACGATCAGAAGTTGTACGAGAGTGTGCTCGAGCGGAACGGCCGCTCCGGGAAGGACAAGGTGTGCCTGAATGCCCGGATGCTCCAGTATGCCGAGGCGGCGCGTGAAGCGGCGCACGAGCTGGGCGCGGCGTACGTGGACTTGTGGGAGGCGTTCAGGCTCCACGGTGGTTGGACGAGGGCCCAGCTCTTCGACGAAGAGAACCTGGTCGATTTGAGCGAGTTGTTGATAGACGGCATCCACTTCACTGCCACGGGGTACGAGATCTTGTACGAGCGTGTGCTGGCGGCCATTGCGGAAAGCTACCCTGAGGTGCGGCCTGCGGCGTTGGCGACCAAGTTGGCTCTATGGGACCAGATCGATCCGGCGGATCTTTCGTCGATATTTAACGACGAAGATTTAGCTGATCGCGGGGGCGCTAGCAAATGAGCGCCTTGGGAGGCCACAGAGTCCGGATGCACTCAAATTCTTTTATGGTAGGCTGGTAGATTGGCTGCGAAAGCGAAATGCACGACGGTATGAGACATATTAGTGGTTAGTGAGCAGCGGAACTCGGGGTATCATTTGTGCTGGCGATGCGGCGGGGGGCTGTAGTGGGGGAGACGGTAGGGAGACGGTAGGGAGACTGTAGGGAGACTGTAGGGAGATTTTCCGGTGGACTGCGCGAAACCTCGGGGAGTACTTCTCTGTTCTGGCGAGACGCCAGGGAGAAATGGTAGAAAGCGGCACGCAGAATCTGCGCGGTCGCACAGCGAAGGCGCGCACTCGCAACCGCGCCGGCGGGCGCTGCACATCTTGTGCAATCTCACCGATGACTCAGATCACCACCACACCCATGAAGACGTACACGTTAGTGATAAAGCTCGGGACGTCGTCGCTCGTCGACGAAAACACGCGGGAGCCGCGGCTCGCCAACATGTCGCTCATAGTGGAGACGCTCGTCAAGCTCCGGCGCCAGGGCCACCGCATCGTGTTGGTGTCGTCCGGGGCGATTGCGTTCGGCATGAAGCGCATGGGCTTGGACAAGAAGCCCGAGAAGTTGGCTGCGGTGCAGGCATTGGCGTCCATTGGCCAGGGCCGCCTCATCGGGCTCTTCGACGACCTCTTCCGCCAGTTGAACGAGCGCATCGCCCAGATCTTGATCACCCGGAACGACATCCTGGACTTCACCCAGTACAAGAACGCCACCAACACGCTCAACGAGCTCCTTGAGATGGGCGTGATCCCCATCGTCAACGAGAACGACACCTTGTCGGTGGCCGAAATCAAGTTTGGCGACAACGACACGCTCCTGGCCATCACCGCGGGGATGATCCACGCCGACTACCTCTTTTTGATGACCGACGTCGAGTGCCTCTACACCGACAACCCGCGCACCAACCCGGCCGCGGAGCCGGTGTTGGTGGTGGACAAGATCGAGGAGTTGGCGGTGAAAACAGACTCCGAGGGCAGCGGCGCCGCCGGCGCCCCCGCCGGCGGCTCGCAGGTGGGCACCGGCGGGATGACCACCAAGCTCATTGCCGCGGACCTCGCGACCAACGTCGGCGTCACCACGATCGTGACGCTCTCCAGCCAGCCGCAGGCCATCTTGAGCATCGTGGCCAACATCCAGCAGACCGAGCACTCGGGGCTCGACATCGAGCACCAGCGGCGGGCGCTCGCCGCCGACATCAGCGCCGGCACGGTGCCGCTCCACACCCGTTTCTTGCGCCTTCCGCGCGCCACGCAGATCCGCTCCGACAAGCGCTTCTGGCTCTTGCACGGCCTCAAGACGCACGGCGCGCTCATCATCGACCAGGGGTGCTTCCAGGCGCTCACGCGCAAGGACCGCGCCGGGTTGTTGCCGGCGGGCGTGTTGGAGGTCGAGGGGTCGTTCCACGAGAGCCAGTGCGTGTCGGTCAAGGTGGTGGGCTCGCGCGACGCGCCGCTCGCGGACGCCGTCGAGGTGGGCCACTGCCGAGTCAACTACAGCTCGAGCGAGATCCGCCGCATCAAGGGCTTGCGCAGCAGCGAGATCGAGGCCACCTTGGGCTTCGCCGACAGCGAGTACGTGGCGCACAGGGACAACTTGGCGTTCCCGCCGGTGCTCCCGTCGTCCGACTCGTTTGCCTCGTTGAGCCTTGCCGCCGAGAAGAGCGCGGAGCACGCGGAGGAGAGGTGAAAGAGCGGTGGTGGTTGCAAACACCAGTCGCAGTCGGATGCTTGACGTCGAATGTCGCGCTCGTCCGTGCGACATTGGCCGACACAGCCGCCTAATATATGTACATAGAATCATCAGGTAGATCGACACAAGTATCATGCACCAGCCAAACATGCCAGAAGAGCCGCCGTACCGCATGCGGCTTCTCGTGGGCGACGTGGGCGGCGGCGGCGGCGACAGCGACAACGACAGCGACGCGCCCATCTCGACGGTGGCGGCGTTCGAGTCCAACTTGTACGTGGGCACCTCGTCGGGGCACCTTTTGCATTACCACCACTTCGACGACGCCGCCGAGTACATCTTGCTCGCGAGAGTGGCGGTGTCGCGCAGCCCGATCGACAAGGTCGTGGTGCTCCCGTGCACGGGCCGGGTGGTGGTGCTCGCGGGCGGCGTCGGCGCCTTCTACACGCTCCCCGAGCTAGCGCCGAGCCACGGCGGCAAGCTCAAGGACGTGGTCGACGTTCTGTTGATGAAGCAGCTGCACGTGCTGCAACTGCTGCTGCTGCTGGCGCCCGTCTCCGACAAGGTGATCGTGTTCACTGCCAACAAGATCCGCATCCTACTGGTGTCCCGCGACTCAATCAAGTTGGTCAAGGACGTGCCGTACAACGGCGCCTTGAAGGGCATCTCGACCGCCTCGGCCATGTCGTCCAACTACAGCAACTTGGTGTTGGTGGCGAACGCCACCAACTACGACATCATTGACCTCAAGCTCACGCGCAAGATCCCGCTTTTTGAGTACTGTGTGGCCGGCCTGGCGGGCGTCTCGCCGTATATCGTGCCGTTCTGCGCCGAAAACAGCGACGAGGAGTATCTTCTTACCATCGAGTCAGACGCGGCCACCTCGATGTGCATGTTCATCAACTCAGTCGGCGACGTCACAAGAGGGACTATTTCGTGGGCGGGCGACGGGTACCCGTCGGGCGGCGTGGTGGTCGAATGGCCGTACGTGGTCTGTGTCTTCAACTCGCCGAAAGCGGAAAGTCAGTTTGTCTTTAGCTCTTTGGAACTGCTCGATGTGGTTGCACGAAGAAATATGGAACAAATGATCCGTGGGACGGAGACGAGTGGGGAAGGAAAAGGTATAGGGGACACAGCGGTTGCTGACAAAGAGATAATAGAACTGACGGACAGAGACGAAACAGAACCGGCTGATAAAGAGGAAATCGAACCGGCTGATAGAGACAAAATAGAATCGGCTGACAGAGACGAAATAGAACCGGCTGGCAAAGAAGAGATTGAGAAATCGGGGATAGAGGACAAGGAAGAAGCTGACAAAGTGCCAGACAAGGTGACCAAGTCGTCAGACAAAGAACTAGAGTCTGAACAGGACAAAATACACCCCACATCTACTTCTTCTGTTCAACAGAATCCTGATGACTCGCAGCCGTCCACTAGGCCCAAGTTCAATATCCGCCAATTGCCCGCTGTTCCCTTCTCCAATAATAAGATATCCACTTTGCTCGATAGAGTCAGCGCTACGACCGGAGACGTGGTCAAACAATGCACTCAGAGCATTGACACCGCAACTTTGGTCGTCTACAATGCCACCGATATCTGGGTCGCGTACAAGGTTGATCCATTTACGCGATTGGTTGAGGAATTTGAGACTTGTGTCTCCGAAAACAAAGTGGAGCCTTTCCTTGAAAAGTTGGATTCGTTGACCGATACCTACTCGGGAGACCGCCACGACTATCTCGTCTTCTTGTGCACCTTGTGTGGACTTCATACCGGCAAGTTCGAGGTAATAATGAAATACCTTTTAAGGATCAAAAGTGGAAAGTTGATAGTCAACCCACTCCTCGTGATACTGTTGGTTACCGCAGCTCAGCACGAGTACGAGCTCCCTAGTGGTATACGACACTCCATACAGAAGCTCACGTACAAACAAGATGACGCCTTTTTGTTGCGCTACTTGGAGCAAGTCTTCCCATCCTTGACCGATGACAACTTGGACATCATACGTCATACATACTATTCGCTTTTCAAAGACGCGAGTTCTGCGTATGCATTCTTCACCAACAAAGACAAGAAGTACTGGACCGATCTAGGTGCCGGGAATCAAGATATCGCCAAGCTACTATCTGAAACTAACAAGCCATTGCTTGTGCATGCATACTACCAAGTTTTCTGTTCAGATCCGAAGATCGCGGGAATTGCTGAGAAATACTGCTCTTTGGTGATAGAACTCTTGAACAACGACAGCATAGGTTTAGGAGAGTTCGACCTTCAACGAGACGATCTTATTCAACAGGTATTGAGAATACTCAATACCGAAATCGACGACGAAAAGTTGTACTCAACATTGTTCATTGAGATGCTCAAGATCGATGAGACACATTCGTTTCAGTTTTTGAAACGTAACAAGTCAAGCAAGTTCAAAGAAACAAACCGCAGAATCATGGACGAAATATCGGTGTCTCACAGCGGGGTGGACTTTGACCTACTCCGGATTGAGTACTTGGAGTCGTCTTTTGCGGGAGACCCAGTCGCGCTTCGTGAGCTCTTGCACGAATTGACCAGTGTCATTCTCTTGCCGACCATGTTGACTCAAGAGAATGAGATCAACTTTGAGATTCTTGGGGCAACATTCAAGGTGGAGTGTTCCATCTCGGAGCCCAAATGGCCCAAACCAACCTGGATTGACTTTTTGTATATCCACAAAAACAGAAGCGAATGCAAAGACTTCATACAATTGTATCTCAAGATCTTTGAACTTTTGCATTCGATTGGTGGTGATTCCGAAGAAGCCACCAGGCTCGTCTCGCATTCTACATTTGCATATTTCAAAAACATTGCGAGGCCAAACATCAGTGAGCTACTCGAGTTTCATGATTATTCAAGTGCAGAGTATGCGGCTATCTACAACACATTGCCGGGTCCAAGTACAAGATTCTATAATGCCAAATCAGAGTTGAGTCTGCCTTTGGCTATTGAGAATATCAAGCTGAATTTGAGAGAAATATTCGACGTGTATTCCCTGGACTTGAGCTTGAACATCCACGCGATCCAGCATTTCATTATTTCCCACGGAACAACGTACTACTCTTCCGTCGAGATCATCAACATGTTGCCCAGTGAGATTCCGGTGGTTGATATCTTGGACTACTTGGAAACAATCTTGACAAGTATAAAAATCGGTAACAAGAACTCGATGATCCACAAGTCTCTCAGTAAAGCTGATTCGTCCTTCACGCATAAACTCTATAACGAAATTACGAACCCTTCTATCTAGACGACATGTTGACATGTACATTTAGCATACACGATTATCCGCGTTTCGTCTTGATTCGTTATATATTAGTTTGTATTTATAAGAAGCCAGAGAGTTTCAATGCATAATCGATCACCATTCCAAACCAGAAAATGAAGCCTGTACGGATGTTGTCAACAAAAAAAGCCCAGCACTCCTTCGGCTGATCCAAGTCTACCTTGTTGATACTTGTTATGAGCCTGTAGAACCCCCATATTCCACCAAGGTAGAAACCAGGGCCCATCGAATTCATGAAACCTGCGAGTCCGTAGAAACCAACTTGGCCCGCAATGAGCCTCTTGAAAATTGGTTTAGACCTGTCTCCCCATGCTAATGCCGACGACTTGATTCCGGCTTTTATATCAAATGCCTTGTCTTGATGAGCGTACACAGAGTCGTAGACCACTCCCCAAAACCAATTTGATAAGGCCAAAGGACCCGCTACCAACATATTGAGAGGTGCACCCACTGCAGGGTATCCTAATAGACATCCCCAACAGAAACAGAGCGAGAACCATGCCTGAGGGTAGTAGGTAAACCTTTTGAATAGAGGGTAAACTGCCACTACTGGTAATGACAAAGCTCCCAAATAGAAGCAATCGAAAGGTAAAGACAAAAGTACGGCCAATCCTGCAAAGCACTGTACAGCCAAGAACCCGATTGCCTGCGGCACCGAGACTCTTCCACTGGCGACGGGCCGTTCGGTGGTACGTGCCACCTTGCTGTCCAAGTTTCGGTCCAAGACATCATTGATTGTGCAGCCGGCACCTCTCATGATGACTGCGCCGATCGAAAAGAGCCCGATTGCGGAAAGAGTGGTGGCCAAGGGGGCTGTGATGGAGTATGCTGCCATGGTTATTCCCCATAACGAGGGAATGAGCAACAAGAAAGTTCCGACGGGCTTCTCCAATCTCATCAACTCAGCGTAAGGAATCCATTTTTCGGGGAGTTTAGCAAGCCATCCCAAGCCGGCCAACCGGGCCAACCGGGCAGCTTCCAACTCCTCGGGGGTGAAAACAATCTCTCTGGATCTGGTGCTTACGGTGGGTGCGACTTCTGTAGTGGAGTTGGGGGCTGGAGGAGTAGCGGGTTTTGGCAGCTGTTGCGGTTGCTTTGCGATGGACAGTCCGCTGCCCGGAGGCGGCGAGATCTGTCTCGCGAAGCTGCGTGTGGATATGGGCCTGCTGGCATGGCAGAGGAGCCTGGGTATAGAGGGTACCACCAATCTGGGGCCTATTACTCTGAACATGGTACAATGAAATGTCAACAAGACGATAAAAAAATGGTCGATCGGTTCAATCCGCGCTCGCCGGTTGGTTGTCTCACCAGAGCGGCTGGAGTGTGTGCCAGCGGCCGGGGTCAAAAAAAAATCGAGGCGAGATTGAACGACCAAAGGGGATCGCTGGGCAGGGCTAGGCCATGCGGAGGTCGCCCTCGTTCTCGAACACCTCGAAGTCTTGCTCGCTGTTGTTTTGGATGCGTTCGCGCATGATGCGGTGGCCGTCGATCAACGTCTGGAGGTTGGCCAACTCCTGCGTGTTGACCATGCTGTTGGTGTCGTAGGTGAAGATCTGCCGGCACATGGGACAGAGGCCCTTGGAAGTGTCCTGCTCGAGCCACTGGAGGATGCAGTGGAGGTGGAAGTTGTGGGTGCAGCCTTGGCCGAGCACGAGAGGGCAGTCGTCGCCCGGGTACTTGCAATTGGGACACGTTCCGTCGAACGCCACGCGGCAAATGCCGCACAATTCGTCTATGTAGGTCGACAGCTCTGCCTCGGCCTGGTGGGTGATGTTCCAGTGCCAGGTCGAGAACGCATGCCACTCCACGATCTTGACCTTCATTGCTGTAAAAGAATGACAGGCGCGTGAAGAACTGGCGCGTGAATTAGTGAGCGTACAAAAAGAGGGAGTCCTCGGGGAGGAGAGCACGCAACGGAGAAGGAAAGTAGAGGGAAATCCGAGCTGACTTTAGAGCACCGGGAGCCTGGCTTCAAGAACGGGTATACTTCTGAGGTAGCTCGCGACGAGAGGGTCTCCTCAGAGCTTCTGGGTGCGGCCATCCAAGGCTGGGCAGCATGATTAGACACATGAGTCTAGCGAGAGATTTCTGCTGAGTTGAGAGTTCCAGGGAGAGAGTCGCGGCAAATACAAGCACAGCACCGCAGCGACACTCGCGCTCGTTCTACGCTGGTGCTGCTTCGCTTTTTTGCAGCCCCGCGGGGCACTAAAATTCTATTCCTCTACTTCTGTCCTTTTCTTCTCTTCTCTCTACGTGCTTTTCTTATAGACCAACCCCTTGAAGATGTCGAACGAGTTTCCGTCCGGCTGCAAGTACAACTCCTCGCGGTTGGACACGTCCTGGGCGATCAACATGCCGTAGTCCGGGGTGATGCCCTTGATGACACACTTGCGCCGGGCGCCGGTGCCCTCGGCGTCGAGAAACACAAGCTGCTCGGTGTGGAACCACCGCTTGTAGTAGAGCGGGAGGAACGGCTTCAAGCCTGTTTTCTGGAACACCGCGAAAAACTCGTTCAAGGTGTGCATCACCTTGGCCAAGAGAATCTCATGCTGGAAGGGCGGCAATTGCGGCAACCCCTTTTGGGCTCTGATGGCGTTCAACTGCTGGAGCACGATGTTCAACGACGTGGTGGGCGCGGCGTTCGACACGTTCACCCCAGCACCAAACACAAGGTGGAACGCGCCGTCCATGAACTGCGAGTTGATCAACGCCCCGGACACCTTGGCGTACTTTTCGTCGTCGCCGTCGACGGTCGAGTTGAGCTGGTCCTTGTCGGAGAGCTTGCTGAAGTACTCGGGCTTCAAGATGTAGATGTCGTTGGGCCACTTGAGCCGGACAGGCATGTCCTCGTACCCCACGCCAACCCCGGGCAGCTCGCTCGAGTACCCCAAGATGCTCTCTATCAACGCCAATGCGCACAAGTACTGGAGTGTCACCACCGACGATGCGTTGCTGCCGCCGGCAGCGATGCGGAACAATACCGAAACGGCCATCACCCCCTTGGGGTTTATCCACACGTTCCCGCCACGGCCGCGCCCGGCCACCTGTGTCGTGGCGGTGAGCGCAAACCCGGTGGGGAGCTGGCGCAACCAGTTGGAGTTGCGGTCAAGCAACGTGTTGGTGGATGTGACCACCTCACTGTACCCCAAAATCGCCCCAAAGCCAACGGGCTTGCCCTGGTAGAGACGCTCGAGATGCCCAAAGTACTTGCCCATGTGGAAGTAAGGCGTCGTCTTGGAGTCGGGGAGTGAGCCTTTGTTGAACACCTTGATGTGTTTGGGGATCTTGTCTGCGTTTTCGGTCGCCATGTTCTGCGAGTCAATGAAGTAGTCATGGTCGTCCTCGTCCTCGTCGTGGAATATGAACGTGTCGTTGTCGTCCTGCAACGTGTTTCTGTTGGCGAAGGTGACTTTTTCTTTCAAGTTCTTGACGAGGTCGTTGATGAGCGCCACGTTCAAGTGGGAAGAAAGATAGATGGGCGTGAGCTTGGGCACGGTGATATCAACGTTTTCGTTCACCTTCAAACCCAACTTCTTCAAGCACTCGCGCACAAACAACTTCCGTTCGTGGTCGGCCTCGGTGAGCTGTTTGACGAGGAGAGTGAAAGCGGCGTCGTCATTGGGGCCGGCCATCACCCCCGGGGTGAACTCGGGATGTGTGCCAAAGAGAATCGCATCACCCTTGCCGACTTTGCAGTGCACGGCGGCGGTTTTGTGCGGGTCCTCGATATCTGTGGGGTCCTCGTACGACGCAAGCACCTCGACATTCCTGTACTTGTGGGCGTCGACAAAGAGGCCGCCGCCGTTATAATAGTTGAGCACCGAGGCAGGCGCTGTGGGCAACGCGGTCTGGTTGACCGACAATTTGCAGGAGCGGGCGCCCGAATGGGACTCGTACACAAACCCCTTGAAGGCACATCCCCTCATGGTGCCGGGATAGAAGGCCAATTCGCGTGAGCCCGACACTTCCATGGTCGGGTTGCCAACCTCAAACTCGCAACGTTGGGACGAGTAGTAGGCACCGGCGCAGATGCCGAGGAGCTTGCCGCCTTTTCTGACGAACAGCTGGATTTTGCGGTTGCCCTCGCCGTTCAACACCCGGCAGTAAGGCAAGTCGGAGCCGCCGGGGATCACTAGGACCGACGTCTTGTGCATCCATGGGTCGTTCAAGATGGCTTCTTCTGAAATGGGGACCACGGCGTAGTACGGCGACAAGTGGAGACGGAGCGACTCCATGCAGTGCTTGACGCTTTCGGTCGTGGCACCAGGGCCGGAATACACCAACGCGTTCATGGCTTTACGAAGAGGGTGTGAAAAGTGAATGGCGGAAATATGGTCGGACTTGGCCTGGCATTTTTCATTGTGTGGTTGACTCAGACTCGCGCATGAGTCGGCGAGTCTGCACTGCGGTTAGGGTGCTTGCATGACTTTGAGTCAGCAGAAAAGAGCATTCGGCGGAGACTAGCGAGAGGTTGTTGGCACGAGACGCGACGTGGGGAGATCGAAACCTAGACGGGAATTGAAACCCCGCGACCGAAGCACCGGAGTGAGTTTCTGTGCTCCAGCACCTCTGTTACGCGAACGTCTTGATGCTCGAGAGAAGATCTTCAAGGTGCTGAGAGCGGCTCAGGTTTTGGGGCCACCCGGGTCACATTTCCGTAGATATCCCAACCCGAGTTGAATTTGGGCTTGAAACGAGCCACCTTACCAAGTGGTTCAACATAAACGTTTGGCTGGGTATCGCGCTCGACCTTTCGCTGGTCCGGGTGTGTGACGTCGAACGCTTTTCGCGCCTTGTTCAACTGCTTGCGGTGTCCGCCAGCTGTTACTAGATGGGCATTGGCCCGAGGTTGGCCTCGACGCGCATCTCGTCGTGCACTTGAACGCTGTTCATCGTGGTCCATCGCTAACTGTCGCTGCCCCCGGTGACTAATTTTTTGCTGGTGCCGGCAGGTACGCGCGTCCCTAGACGATAAGCCGCTTATCGCGACGGTGGTGACAGGGATTCACATTATATTTTACTGTATATATTTATTCGTATTGTATTTAACTTTCTAGTTGTATTTGAATAAAAAGTTATAGTTCATTTATAATTCTGAATTACATTTTAATTTTAATTGAAACAAACATCTCTAATTAAAAAGACCTCCCTACTGTTCCTCGGCAAATGGCTTCCCAGCACCACGTACTAGAGGACTCCTCGACCGGCGCCCCGGGGGCCGTCGCCAACGCGTTGATCAGCGAGAACGACGAGCTTCTCGCGCGCTCCGGCTCCAAGTACGGCACCGCCGAACCCGACTCCGGCTCGGTCTCCCTCCCCGACTCCGCAGACGGCGCCGACGGCTACGCGCTTCCTCGCAAGCAGCTCATGGTCGTGGTCTCGAGCTTGTTCCTTGCCGACTTCTTGGCCGCGTTGGACGGCACGGTCGTGTCCACCTTGCTCACGGTGATCGCGTCGGACTTGAACGCCGTCGACAGCATCGCCTGGATCGCGTCCTCCTACTTGTTGTCGGCAGCGGCGTTCCAGCCCTTGTACGGCAAGTTGTCCGACATCTTTGGAAGAAAAGCGTTGTTGCTCATCTGCAGCGCTCTCTTCACGTTGGGCTGCGCTCTCTGCGTGACAGACTCGTTGGCCTTGTTGATCGTGGGCAGATTCGTCACGGGGTGTGGTGCCTCCGGTTTCACCTCGTTGGGGACCATCACCTTGTCGGACTTGATTCCCTTGCGCGACAGGGGGATGTACCAGGGCATGGCCAACATCTTTTTCGGCTTGGGGGCTTCGACCGGCGGGCTTTTCGGCGGACTCATCGCCGACTCCTTGGGCTGGAGATACGTCTTTATTCTCCAGATCCCCTTGGGTGTTCTTTTGATGGCCGCGCTCTACCTATACTTGAACCTTCCCGAGGGCAACCCCGGCCTCGGAACGCACGGCGAAGACGTGTACCAGAAGTTGAGAAGGGTCGATTTCCTCGGCTCCTTCTTCCTTGTTTCGTCATTGATGGTCGCAATGGCTGCTGCGTCTTTGGGCGGGAAAGCTTTTGCCTTCTCCTCGTACACGTTCGTCGCCTTGTGCGCTGTCGCCGCTTTGTTGCTTGCCGGGTTCGTCTACGTTGAGAAGTACGTATCTCCCGAGCCTATTATTCCGCTCGAGTTGTTGACCGTGAGAACCGTGGTGGCCTCGTCCTTGGCCAACTGGTTTTTCACCATGGGGGTATTTGCCTACCTCTTTTATGTTCCGGTCTTTTACTCCTCGGTGTTGAATCTCAGTGCTACTGAAAACGGAGAGAGAGTCATACCCAACTTCTTCTCGATAGCTTCCGGGTCCTTGGGTGCGGGCTACTACATGAGGAAGACGGGACGCTACTACGCGTTGACTGCCGTTGTGGGCTTGGCCGGTGTCCTTGGGTCGGTCAGACTCTTGTTGTTGTCGGTGGACAGCTCTTTGTTCATGCAGTTTACCGTGATAGTCTTACCGGGAATTGCGTACTCGTGGATGTTGACGGTGACCTTGTTGGCATTGATTTCGTCCGTCCCTCTGAGGTTCCAGGCGTGCACCACTTCTATCCAATACACCTTCAGGTCCACCGGGTCAACCATTGGAGTGACGGTTGCGTCTGCCATATTCCTGAACGTTTTGGAGTCGTCGTTGAAGCACAAGATCTACAGCTTGGTTCCCGATAAGCACGAGGCGGCCCAAATCATCCAAAGGGCTTTGGAAAACGCCAATTACGCCCGGAAGGCGCCCGAGTACGTCCGCGATGCCATCATTGCCTCGTATTCGCAAGGGGCAAAGGGAGCTTTTGTCTTCAGTGTTGCGACCATCACCATGGGATACATTGCCTCGTTGTTCATGAGGGAAAACAAGCTACACACCAGCATAAGCAGGGATTAGCATGGCGGAGGAAGAAGAATAGAATAGAAGAATAGACGAAAAAGATTAGAAGAAAGGAAGGGTCCAACTGTAGACACGGTGAGCATAAACTTTATCGCTAGTCATAGTCGTATTTGTAGCAGCTCGCTAAGCTAGACGTGGTTGTCTTGTTCAGATCGACGAAGCATCCACGCTCCGTACTAATCACGAGGCGGGCCGAGACTTCGAGTCCCACAGAGAGTGGCGAGCGACTCGGAGTCATAGAGGAAGACTAAGAGTCATAGCGAGCCATTTCATGCTTCTGGAGAGGTTGGGGCAGTATGAAGCGAAAGACGTACGAGATTGCCTAGGAAAGATTTCGCCACGGCGGTGAGGTCTCGGTAGCAAGAGTGCGATTCTAGCGAGAAGTGGCGCTCGTGAATAGCGAGAAACTTCGTTCGTGGTGAGATTTCTCAGCGGCAGGCCACCCTTTTTTCCGGCCGTCTTGAAGTCTTCGCATCACTCCAAGAGGCTCATCACCGGAAACACACTTGCACACATCTCATGTCGATCACTGAGGACCAAGGTTCGATTTTGTTGGACCCCAAGCCAGGCTTTGTGGTGAAGACAAAGATCCTCGAGAGCAAGAAGCAAGGAGACGAGCTCGTCAAGGTGTTCATCAACATATGCCACGATCCACAGGTGCCCAAGCCGCCCAGGGAGTTTGAGCCTGCGACGGTGTTCCCTTTGATCATCGAGAATCAATGGGAGATTCCGTTGATTGTTTCGAACGAAAAGAAGTCCAAGGACAAAAAGGGCGACGCGGCGTACGTCTACGACTGCTGTATCAACACCCAGTGTTTCCAGTGGTGTCAAGTGAACCGCGACTTGCGGTCGATCTTGATTGAGTGGAGTATCGAGGCCGTCGAGCTCTTGTACGAATTGACGTTGGAAAGAGAGTACTCTGTGCCCAAGATGCTCAGCAAGGGCGACTTGTCGGCGACTTTGATCCCCAAGAACGAACTAACGGAGTCGGGGCTTCAGAAGAGGTTGCAGCAGCTCAAGGATAACGAGACATTGGGACTTATAGAAGAGATCACCAACGGGCTGTTGCGAGAGGACGAGAATGCCGAGGACGAGAACTTGCCGGATTTGATGGATATTGGCCAGCAGAAGTCGAAGCCGCTAATCGAGGAGCTCGGCGAAATGAGAATCTCGCCGCCACCACCACTGAGTGCTCCTGCTGCCTCGGCAGTGGGGCAGCAGGAAACGACTGCCGTGACCGCAGAACTGAATTCACGTGAAAAGCTCGCGATTGAGATAAAGTTCTCGAAACACCCGCCAGACGGCGTGTTGATCAAGGTGGAGTTTGCCAACCTCGACGCCACATCCAAGCTCAGCTTGTCCTACAGGCACGAATCCCACAGCGTGGTGCTAGCGAACAGCGACGCGCGGTTCTACTTGGCGAGAAAGAACAGCTCTCCCGACGAGCTTGAGATCCCGCTCCCCAATTCCTTCCAGCTTCACGACATCAAGAGCTTCTTCGTACGGCCCGAGCGCACCATCCATATCTACTGCACGTAGCGCAAAAGTATACCAGATTCGGCCATGAGAGAGTCAGGTGGGATTGGAAAACGTTGGTCGTTGCGTTTAGGGCCCTAAACGCAACAGCCCCTGATAAGCGCTGGTACAGCGCTGGTGCAAAATTGACACATCTGGACCCTCGTTCAGGCTCGGCGATGAGGGCGTTGCCGAACGCATCAAGGAACGCAATTTCTCGGGGTTCCCCATGGAGCGGAACGCCTGGCGCGCCGCATTAGGCAATGCGCTGCGCGCTCCAGAAATGGATCTGCCGCTGGCGCCGGTCGCGTGCGCTTGTCGCTACCGAAATTCGCCCCACTGTATGATGCAGCGATTGCGATCTCTGTTCCTTCCCATCCTCTATATATATAATGACCGATCTGCTCGGTCTCGGGAACCACCATTTACTGGTACCATGTCCACGCAAATATGAACGCCGAACAACCGTTGTTGACAGGAATAGATGACCTCGAGAACTACGCGTCTCTCTCGCAAGACCCCAAGCAGCCCAACTACCGGGCGACGCCGCGCTCCGAGCTCCAGTACATCACCAAGTCGTCCATCCCGTTGGTGGTGGCCTTCTTTTTGCAGTATCTTTTGTCGGTGACGTCGATCTATGCTGCCGGAAAGCTCGGGCCCCGGGAATTGGCGGCAGCATCGTTGGCTGTGTGCACGTTCAACATCACCGGGTTGGCCGTCTACCAGGGAATGGCCACCAGCTTGGACTCGCTCTGCTCGCAAGCGTACGGCTCAGGTAAGTTCCACAACGTGGGGTTGTACTTTCAAAGATGCTCCATGATGATCTTGTTCATCACCATCTTTCCCTTGGTGTTTGTCTGGTGGTTTTCGGGCTCCATCTTGCGCCTCATGGTCCCCGACGAGGAGTTGGTGATGTTGACTCAGCAGTTCTTGAGAATCATCACCGCTGGTGCCCCGGGCCTTTTCCTATTCGAAACCGGAAAGCGCTTTTTGCAGGCCCAGCACATCTTCAATGCTGGCACGTATGTGTTGGTGATGATGGCGCCGTTGAACTTGTTGTTGAACTGGCTCTTGGTGTGGCATCCCGTGTACGGGCTTGGCTACGTGGGAGCGCCCATCTCGATGTGCATTGTGTATTGGCTCATGTCCATCTTGTTGCTCTGTTACGTCTTGTTTATCGACGGTAAGAAGTGCTGGGGCGGACTCCAGATTTCGAAGTCGATGGTCAACTGGTCGCCGATGCTCAAGTTGGCCGTGCCCGGCGTCATCATGGTGGAAGCCGAGTATCTTGCCTTCGAGGTTCTCACTATCCTTGCAGCGCTGTTTGGAACAGAGTCTTTGGCGGCACAGTCTATCGCCTCCAACGTGGGTTCCTTGACGTTCCAGTTGCCGTTTGCCATTGCTGTGTCGATCAGCACGAGGATTGGCCACTTTGTTGGCAAGGAAGACTTGAATGCCGCCAAGTTGGTGACACGCCTTTCGACCTACTTTGGGGCTTTCGCTGCTCTCGCCAACTTCTCCTTTGTCTTCTTTGGCAGAAGGTGGTTGGGCAGAACGTTCACGACCTCGCCGGAGGTTTTGGCAATCAGCGACTACCTTCTCGCGTTGGTGGCCATAAACCAGGTGTCTGACGCCTTCAACGTGTTGGGCGCTGGTGTTTTGCGGGGTCAGGGAAGGCAAGCCATAGGCTCGTACCTCAACTTGGTCTCGTACTATGTCATTGCGTTGCCTACCGGGTATGTTCTCGCGTTTACGTATGATTACGGGTTGAACGGGTTGTGGTACGGCCTCATTCTCGGGGTCTTCTTCTTGGCTCTTGCGGAGCTCGCTGCCATCTCCGTCAGTCGCTGGAAAACCATTTTCAGAGACTCCAACGGCAGACACGATGCGTAGGTGGAGCAGCAGTCGAGTTATGTTAATGATAGTAGTGCGTGTAGAAAGGTCACATTTATAGAAGAATACAGAAGAGTGTTCGGCAAAAGGTAGAAAGGCAGGAGATTGCCTGGCTATGAAGAGGATACAGGCGGCGACTGCGGAGGAATCTCTGTGTAGGGACAAACGTTTTTCGTGAGCTCTCGCTAACCCTGTTGGTTGTAGTTTTTTGCAGCATTACGTTTTTTGGCTCTGGCGGCATCGCATTTTGCACGTGAGACACCTGAACTTTTTCACACCTTGATTTTGCACAATCAGCCAGATAGCATTGCCATAGTCAAAATGGGAAGAAAGTTCAACAAGAAGAACGCCCAGACGTTCAGCGTTGTTCACAGAGCGCACGACGATGCGCTCTACTACGACAACGACGCCTCTGCCCACGTGCTTGTTCCAGCGCCCCTCAAGAACGGAGCGGCCCGCACGGAAGAAGCGAAACCAAAGAAGATATACACCACCAAGGAGTTGGAGGGGGTCCTCAAGCCAGACGAGGTCAAGGCGATCCGCGAAAACGAGGGTTTGGCGGCGCAGTTTGGGATCTACTTTGACGACTCCAAATATGACTATATGCAACACTTGAGGCCTATTGGAGAAGACACCGACGGAGTGTTCATAGAGGCCAAGGACGGCGAGAAGGAGCAGACCAAGAAGGTGGGCAACATCGAAGACTTGTTCAAGGACCAGGTCCCTTCGAAAGAAAAGAGAAAGATCGCACATGACGAGTTTGAGGGAATACCCGAGGAGTTGAGAGGGTTCAATCCCGAGATGGACCCCAGATTGAGAGAGGTCTTGGAAGCTTTGGAGGACGAGGCTTATGTGGTTGAAGACGCGGGCGATGACGAAGCGGCGGAGGGTGATATATTTGCCGATTTGTTGGGGTCCGGGCAGGTTGAAGACGAGGAGGACTTCTACTACGGATCCGATGCAGACCAGTTTGACGAAGACGGCTACGACGAGTGGGACCTTGACAACTACGACGACAAGACGTTCGCAAGGTACGACGACGACAACTTTCAGCAATCTGATATGCCGTATAATGAAGGAGAGGCCCCTGAGGAGTTGTCCGCTGCCGATGTGAAGTTGGTGAACAACGACTGGCAAGACGACTTCAAGAAGTTCAAGAAAAGCACAAAGAACCAGGTGAACGAGTGGGACTCTGACGACGAAGAAGATTTGGAAGAAGGCGAGAAGGAAGACGAGTTGCCCGAGCTTCCAGCGTTCGGTAGCCAGAACAAGCCCAAAGGAAAGTCCAACAACAAGGCCAGAAAGAAGAAGGGTGCCATGACCGACGTGACATCGTTTTCCATGACCTCGTCAGCCTTGTTCAGAACAGACGGGTTGACCTTGTTGGACGACCGCTACGAGCAACTCGCCAGGCAGTTTGAGGACGAGCCCGAGGAGGAGACGTACCAGCAATTTGACATGAGCACCGAAAGAGGCGATCTCGAGGAGATGTTGGACGATTTCTTGGACAACTACGAGTTGGAGAGCGGCGGCAGAAAGTTGGTCAAGAAGGACGAAGAGAAGAAGAGACTCCAGCAGGCCGCTGACGCCGCCTCCAAGAGTAAGGTGGCTGCCAGAAGAAAGAAGGAACGCGAAGAGCAGCAGGGTAATGCATTGGGTGGTCTTGGAAGCAGTTTTGGCAAGCTAAACATTTAGAACAGAATAATACAACGATACAATACAGGACTTTGCAGGCACGTCTCCGGAGCACTGCTCTAGTAGGTAACCACAGTAACCGGTCAGGCCCATCTCGCGGGGCCAGACGTGCATCCACAGTGTCAAATTTCGCACCCACAATAGCGAAGGAGATGAGCTGAGCGCCAGGCCCGGCGCCTGCCCCCACTATTTGCGGCTACGGGTAGCCGTGCCCGGGCCGCACGTAGCGGGGCCACCCTGGGCCCGCCGTCGGTGGTTGCTGCCGGCCGGTGCTGGGGCACGAGTCGAGGGGCAGGTGACGGGGGTGGTGGTCACGTGACCGTGTAGGGGGAAAATTTTTCCTCGAGCACCAACGGGGTCGAAGTAAACGATAACAACACACCTGCTGTCGAAACTCGAATTACGAGGGCAAATATTTACATAATCAATTTTTGATTTTCCGCCTTCTGACCTCCTGGACTTCAAATCTACCGCAAGATACAACTCAGAACACCTGTGCTAGTAGTAGTTCTTGCTTCTCTATTCTGGGGCATCGTATCAAACTACTATCGGAAACAAACATCCGGCATGTCGAGCCACCATCCGAACATAACGTCGGTGTCGCGGGTCTACGCGGACGTGTTGGCGTCAAAGCAGCAGTCGTACTGGGACTACGATGACATGAACATAAAGTGGAACACGCAGGACAATTACGAGATCATCAAGAAGCTCGGCCGCGGCAAGTACTCCGAGGTGTTTTTGGGGATCGATTTGGTCAAGGGCGAGAAGGTGGTGATCAAGGTGTTGAAGCCGGTCAAGAGAAAGAAGATCAAGCGGGAAATCTCCATCTTGAAGAACTTGGTGGCCGGGCCCAACATCGTGGGCTTGTTGGAGGTGGTGAGAGAACCCCAGCTGAAGACGCCGGGCCTTATTTTCGAGCACATCGACAATGTCGACTTCAGAACGTTGTATCCCACCTTCACCGACTACGACATCCGTTTCTACATGTTCAAGTTGTTGAAGGCGTTGGACTACTCGCACTCCATGGGAATCATGCACAGAGACGTCAAGCCTCACAATGTCATGATTGACCACCAGGCCAAGTCGTTGAGATTGATAGACTGGGGGTTGGCCGAGTACTACCACCCGGGTACTGAGTACAACGTGAGAGTCGCCTCTCGTTACTTCAAGGGGCCCGAGTTGTTGGTTGACTTTAGGTTGTACGACTACTCGTTAGACTTGTGGTCGTTTGGATGCATGTTTGCGTCCATGGTGTTTATGAAGGAGCCCTTCTTCCACGGCAAGTCCAACACCGACCAGTTGGTTCAGATAGTGAGGGTCTTGGGCTCCAGTCGTTTGAACGACTACCTTGAGAAGTACAACTTGACTTTGAGTGAGGAGTACGAAGACTTGGGCTACTACAACAGAAGACCTTGGGAAAGATTTGTCAACGACAGCAACAAACACCTAGTATCCAAGGAGTTCCTTGACTTCATCGACAAGATATTGAGATACGACCACCAGGAGAGATTGACTGCTCAGGAAGCCATGGATCATGCATACTTTGACCCTGTGAGAGGCAAAGATTGATGGGGGCAGCAGTTAACTCAGCGCAGTAATTAAGAAGCCTTTACTCGAACGACGAAGTACTTTATCGAGTAGCATAATGTATAGTAATAAATTAATTGAAGAAGCCTATGAATTTCAGATGCGTGAAGCAGAGAGCTGGTTGAGATTCTTCACTCGAATTTGCATTTGTTCCAAATTTTGCACCAAACACTGCAAAAAAAGCTGGGTAGAAATTCGTCCGGAGAACTCTGGGACGAAACAGCTCGGGGACGAAACTCGAGCAATGACACTTGAATGATTTTCCGTGTCCATGCTTCGCTACGCTTAGCTATAAGCCCATGGCGCTCTAAGCCCGTGGCGCTCTCACTGGTAGCTTCTCCAAGCTCCCGTAGTGACGAAATTCGCACTAGTGACATTTTTTTCGATCGAATTCTATGGCCCGCTGCAGCGTACGACACCGGAATCAATAAAGGAACTACTTTTTGTCTCCAACGACCACCATACCAATTACTGCAAAATGTCACGCTCCAAAGTCTTTTTCGATATCACCGCCGTTGGCGAACCCAAAGGAAGAGTTGTGTTTGAGTTGTTCAACGACGTGGTCCCAAAGACCGCCGAGAACTTCAGAGCATTGTGCACTGGAGAAAAGGGCGCTTCCAAAGTGTCAGGCAAACCACTCCACTACAAGGGGTCGATTTTCCACCGTGTGATCAAGGACTTCATGTGCCA
This sequence comes from Suhomyces caryicola, assembly GCA_030568635.1. Classification (NCBI taxonomy): domain Eukaryota; kingdom Fungi; phylum Ascomycota; class Pichiomycetes; order Serinales; family Debaryomycetaceae; genus Suhomyces; species Suhomyces caryicola. Next base: position 20,695 of record JAJMGG010000034.1, on the reverse strand, counting down.
AGGGGGTGACTTCACCCACGGTTCCGGAATCGGCGGCGAATCGATCTACGGGGAAAAGTTCGAGGATGAAAACTTCAAGCTTGTTCACGACAAACCTTTCTTGTTATCCATGGCCAACGCCGGTCCCAACACCAACGGATCGCAGTTTTTCATTACCACCGTTCAAACCCCTCACTTGAACTCCAAGCACGTTGTCTTTGGACAGGTGATACAAGGCAAGTCGATCGTGAGACAAATGGAAAGGTCGGAGAAGGGTGCAAACGACAAGCCCAAAGAGGATTGGATTATTCAAGATTGCGGAGAATTGGCGGCGGACTACTTACCGGAGGTCAGCTCAGGTAACGATGATGGGTTCGGGGATATCTACGAGGACTTTCTCGGCGACAACGACAACATCGACGTCAGCTCGCCAGAGTCTGTGTTCCAAGCAGTCAACACCTTGAAGGATATTGGAACCAAGTTGTTGAAGGACGGCAACTTGACCAAGTCCTTGGAGAAGTACAACAAGGCCGCAGGTTTCTTAGAAGAGTACTTCCCCGAAGACTTGTCCAAGGAAAACTTGGATAAGTTGCACAGCACCAAATTGGCATGTTACTTGAACGCTGCTTTAGTGGCCTTGAAGTTGAAAAATGGCGCTGCAACAATCAAGGCAGCCAACAATGCTTTGGAAGTTGAGAAAATCGACGAAAAGTCAAAGGCCAAGGCCCTCTACCGTAAGGGAATGGGCCACTTGCTCGCCAAGGACGAAGAGACTGCCCAGACTGTTTTGGAACAGGCCCGCACGATCCAGCCAAACGACCCTGCCATCTTACAAGGATTGCAGAGTGTGAAGGAGAGCGTCAAGGCACGTCGTGAGAAGCAAAAGAAGGCGATGTCCAAGTTCTTCGCCTAATTGCCGCCCAGCAGCCACCGCCGGCACCTCAATGTGCCTGGTATCATAATTTACAATGTATATATGGTTGAATGGTTACTTGGCCCCCACTCTATCAGCGATTGCCCTTAGTAATCGCCACTGTAAGCTTGTGTACTCAAATATACCCGAATCCACCTCTCCCAGTATGACGCGTGAGTGTAAGTTTCAGTCTGGTAAATTTTTTTTTCACGCCGCTTGCCACTTTCAACACCAACCTCAAATTCATATTTCAAAACAACTACCCTAGTCAGGCTTCAATCCATTACCAACCCCAACCCAAACTTCCTGGTATTTGTCCCCATAGATCCTAAATCTCGTTCATACACAACTGGTATTTAGTGATAGGAAAGTTTTAGCCCTCCCCCGTTTGCATCTACACACTTTGTTTCAAAGTTTACAAACGATATACTCCCGGGAAATTATCATCATCCAAATTTCCATCCAACACCCTGAATCAACCAACCACCCCATCCCCCCTCATATTCCAACTCCTCATCGATCGCCAATTTATCAGCACTCATTCATTTGATTGTTTTTACCGTACAAGTGTTAGATTTTCAAAGACTCAAAAAATCCAATCTCTTGGGATAAATTTCGATACATTTCATCTGTACTTTTACTAACTACGAACTTGGTGTAACTATTATATTTCCGATTACAATTCATTCAAATCAAAAAAAAAAATCAGCAATCAAAAACGTTTAAAAAAATCGATTCTTATAATTTGAAATTGACATATTGCCCCAATAAAGACTTGTATCATCATGAGTCGTCAATTTCCATATTCCAGTGCCCCGCTTCGCAGCGTCAAAGAAGTATGTATCATCGGGTCCCAACATCTCTACCGTTTTCTCTCCCAGCTCGATGTTTCTTGCTTTCTGAACAAGAGTACTAACATATTTAGGTCCAATTTGGTTTATTATCACCTGAAGAAGTTCGTGCCATTTCGGTCGCAAAGATCGAATATCCCGAAACTATGGACCAAGCTACCAAGAAGCCTAGAGAAGCTGGCCTCAATGATCCAAGATTAGGTTCCATCGATCGTAATTTCAAGTGTCAAACTTGTGGTGAAGACATGGCAGAATGTCCTGGACATTTCGGCCACATAGAATTGGCAAAGCCAGTCTTTCACATAGGGTTCATTGCCAAAATCAAAAAAGTCTGTGAGTGTGTTTGTATGCATTGCGGTAAATTATTACTCGATGAAACAAACGTAGCTATGGCTCAAGCTATCAAAATCAGAGACCCAAAGAAGAGATTCAATGCCGTGTGGGCGGTCTGTAAAACTAAAATGGTTTGTGAAACCGACAACAGCGAAGAAGAGCCTACTGAAGGCTCTAAGAGAGGTGGATGTGGACACACTCAACCAACAGTCCGTAGAGACGGGTTGAAGTTGTGGGGTACATGGAAAAGCAACAAGAATTTCGATGAAAATGAACAGCCGGAACGTCGTTTATTGACTCCTTCTGAAATCTTGAATGTTTTGAAACATATCAGTCCTGAAGACTGCTTAAAATTAGGGTTCAACGAAGACTACGCTAGACCTGAATGGATGTTGATCACCGTGTTACCAGTTCCACCACCACCAGTGAGGCCATCTATCGCATTTAACGACACTGCGAGAGGTGAAGATGATTTAACTTTCAAGCTCGCCGATGTGCTTAAGGCAAACATCAATGTTCAAAAGTTGGAGATGGACGGATCTCCGCAGCATGTCATCAGTGAATTTGAGGCATTGTTGCAATTTCACGTTGCTACCTACATGGACAATGATATTGCCGGACAACCGCAAGCTCTTCAGAAAACAGGACGTCCTATCAAATCCATCAGAGCCAGATTAAAGGGTAAGGAAGGTAGATTGAGAGGAAATTTGATGGGTAAGCGTGTGGATTTTTCTGCTCGTACTGTCATTTCTGGTGATCCAAACCTTGATTTAGATCAGGTTGGGGTCCCAATTTCCATCGCCAGAACATTATCATACCCTGAAGTGGTTACACCTTACAACATTCATCGTTTGACCGAATACGTTAGAAATGGTCCAAACGAGCATCCGGGTGCCAAGTATGTGATCAGAGATACAGGTGACCGTATAGACTTGAGATATAACAAAAGAGCTGGTGACATCGCATTACAATATGGATGGAAGGTCGAGAGGCATTTAATGGATGAGGATCCAGTTTTGTTCAATCGTCAACCTTCCTTACATAAGATGTCTATGATGGCGCACAGAGTTAAAGTTATGCCTTATTCGACTTTCAGATTGAACTTGTCAGTTACGTCACCTTACAATGCCGATTTCGATGGTGATGAAATGAACTTACATGTTCCACAGTCGCCTGAAACCAGAGCAGAATTGTCTCAAATTTGTGCAGTTCCATTACAAATTGTCTCCCCCCAATCGAATAAACCCGTGATGGGAATTGTGCAAGATACTTTATGTGGTATCCGTAAGATGACTTTGCGTGACATCTTTATCGAGCATGACCAAGTGATGAATATGTGTTATTGGATTCCAAACTGGGATGGTGTCATCCCCCCTCCAGCAATCATTAAGCCTAAGCCTTTATGGTCAGGTAAACAGTTAATATCCATGGCTATCCCCAAGGGAATTCATTTGCAAAGATTCGATGGTGGAAAAGATTTATTGAGTCCTCAGGACAGTGGTATCCTTATTGTAGATGGTGAAATCATGTTCGGAATTGTCGATAAGAAGACTGTTGGTGCCACTGGTGGAGGTTTAATTCACACTGTTATGAGAGAAAAGGGTCCACAGGTCTGTGCAAAATTGTTCAGTGCTTTGCAGAAGGTTGTCAACTACTGGTTGTTGCACAATGGTTTCTCGATCGGGATTGGTGACACTATTGCTGATGCCAGTACCATGAGAGATGTCACAACAACCATTCAAGAAGCTAAAGACAAGGTCCAGGAAATTATTTTGGCCGCTCAACTGAATAAATTGGAGCCTGAACCGGGTATGACTTTGAGAGAATCTTTTGAACATAATGTTTCTCGTGTTTTGAATCAAGCGCGTGATACTGCTGGCCGTTCCGCTGAAATGAATTTGAAAGACTTGAACAATGTGAAGCAAATGGTGGTATCTGGGTCGAAAGGTTCATTTATCAATATTTCTCAAATGTCCGCCTGTGTTGGGCAACAAATCGTGGAAGGTAAAAGAATTCCTTTCGGTTTCGCCGACCGTTCATTGCCTCATTTCACCAAAGATGATTACTCACCGGAATCGAAGGGTTTTATTGAAAATTCGTATTTGAGAGGATTGACACCGCAAGAATTCTTTTTCCATGCTATGGCTGGTAGAGAAGGTCTTATTGATACTGCCGTCAAGACTGCCGAAACTGGTTACATTCAACGTCGTTTGGTCAAAGCTTTGGAAGATATTATGGTGCATTACGATGGTACCACTAGAAACTCCTTGGGTGACATTATTCAATTCGTTTACGGTGAAGATGGTATTGATGGTACGCAAGTCGAAAAACAAACCTTAGATACCCTTCCCGGATCTGATGCCAGTTTTGATCGTCGTTACCGTATCGACGTACTTGATCCAACCAAAACAATCCCAGAATCTTTAATTGAATCTGGTAAAGAGATCAAGGGTGATGTTAAGTTGCAGAAAGTCTTGGATGAGGAATTCAACCAGTTATTGGATGACCGTAACTACTTGAGAAATGTGTGTTTCCCCAATGGTGACTTCAGTTGGCCATTGCCAGTGAATTTGCGTCGTATCATTCAGAACGCTCAACAAATTTTCCACAATGGTCGTCACAAGGCCTCTGATTTACGCTTGGATGAAGTAATCAGAAGTGTTCGTGAACTTTGTACAAAATTATGGGTTGTTCGTGGTGACTCGACATTGGCTAAAGAGGCTCAAGCTAATGCAACTTTATTGTTTCAATGCTTGGTTCGTTCCAGACTTTCGGCTCGTCGTGTGATCGAAGAATTCAAATTGAGCAGGTCATCTTTTGAGTGGGTAGTCGGTGAAATTGAATCTCAATTCCAAAAGTCGATTGTTCACCCCGGTGAGATGGTCGGTGTTATTGCAGCTCAATCTATCGGTGAACCTGCTACTCAAATGACGTTGAATACTTTCCATTATGCGGGTGTTTCGTCGAAGAATGTGACCTTGGGTGTTCCTCGTCTTAAGGAAATTCTTAATGTTGCTAAAAATATCAAGACTCCAGCACTTACTGTGTACTTGGAAACCGAGATTGCAGCTGACATTGAAAGAGCTAAGGTTGTGCAATCCGCAATCGAGCACACTACTTTGAAGAATGTTACCTCATCAACTGAAATTTTCTACGATCCAGATCCAAGAACTACTGTCATTGACGAAGATTACGACACTGTTGAAGCATACTTTGCAATTCCAGATGAGAAGGTTGAGGAATCGATCGAGAAGCAATCTCCTTGGTTACTTCGTTTAGAATTGGACCGTGCAAAGATGTTAGATAAACAGTTATCGATGGCACAAGTAGCCGAAAAGATCTCCTTGAACTTTGGTGAAGATTTGTTTGTTATCTGGTCTGATGATACCGCGGATAAGTTGATTATCCGTTGTCGTGTTGTTCGTGATCCAAAATCATTGGACGAGGATGCCGATGCCGAAGAGGATCAGATATTGAAACGTATTGAGGCTCATATGCTCGAGTCCATTTCTTTACGTGGTGTTCCTGGTATTACCAGAGTCTTCATGATGCAACACAAGGTTAGTGCTCCTGATGAAACTGGTGAATACAGACAAGGAAAGGAATGGGTCTTGGAAACCGATGGATGTAACTTGGCCGACGTGATGGCAGTTCCCGGGGTCGACGCATGTCGTACCTACTCGAATAACTTTATTGAAATTCTTTCAGTTTTGGGAATTGAAGCTACTCGTTCTGCTTTGTTCAAGGAAATTCTTAACGTTATTGCTTTCGATGGTTCTTATGTGAACTATCGTCATATGGCTTTGTTAGTCGATGTCATGACTTCTCGTGGTCACTTGATGGCTATTACTCGTCATGGTATTAATAGAGCTGACACTGGGGCCTTGATGCGTTGTTCTTTCGAAGAAACCGTTGAGATTTTACTTGAAGCAGGTTCCTCTGCCGAGTTGGATGACTGTCGTGGTATATCCGAGAATGTTATGTTGGGTCAAATGGCCCCATTAGGTACAGGTGCTTTCGATGTTATGGTTGATGACAAGATGTTGCAAAATGCTCCATCTAATATCGCTGTTAACAATGGCGATGAATATGCCGACGATGGTGGAGCCACACCATACAAGGAGTACGAAATGGAGGACGATAAGATTCAGTTTGAAGAAGGTGCAGGATTCTCACCTATCCATACTGCTCCAGTTTCTGATAGTGTTGGTGGTCTTACTTCTTATGGTGGACAGCCATCATCCCCATCAGTCACGTCGCCGTTCTCACACGGAGCTACTTCGCCATCGTTTGGAGGTACATCACCAGGATATGGCGGAACTTCTCCATCATACTCCCCAACATCACCATCGTACTCGCCAACGTCGCCATCGTACTCGCCAACATCGCCATCGTACTCGCCTACGTCGCCATCATACTCGCCAACGTCACCATCATACTCACCTACGTCGCCATCGTACTCACCTACGTCGCCTTCGTACTCCCCAACATCACCATCATACTCACCTACGTCGCCGTCGTACTCGCCTACGTCGCCATCATACTCACCTACGTCGCCATCGTACTCACCTACGTCACCTTCGTACTCCCCAACATCACCATCGTACTCACCTACGTCACCATCATACTCGCCAACCTCCCCATCATACTCACCTACGTCGCCATCGTACTCGCCTACGTCGCCTTCGTACTCCCCAACCTCCCCATCGTACTCACCTACGTCGCCATCGTACTCGCCTACGTCGCCTTCGTACTCCCCAACGTCACCCTCGTACTCCCCAACATCTCCACAATACTCACCAACCTCGCCTCAGTACTCGCCTACTTCTCCGCAGTACTCGCCTGGCTCGCCCCAGTATTCACCAAAGTCTCCTTCTAGAGAAGATAAGAAGGAAGATTAGTGTTTTGTGTTTAGGTTTGTATTGAGAGCTCTTTTTGTATTTTACTATCTTGAAACTTTGAACCTCTTAGGTAGAGTATAATATAACTACGTCATACACTGTGTAGCAGGGAATTGAAGTCCTGGGGCCGGTTTTGAAATGCACTTGTCTCCATGCGCATCATGAGAAAAGCAGCTGAAAAATGCACCTTGTGAAGTCATCATGTCTGCGCAGAATAAGAATGGCGGAAACGAGGCCACCACATCGTTGAAGGCGCTCGAAAAGAGAAGGAGACAGGTGTTCAAGCCTGTGCTCGACAACCCATACACGCAGTCGAACCTCTGGCCGTTTGTGGCGCCCGAGGTGGCGTCCACCGTGATGGAGTTGCTTGGGCTTTTGTTGTCCAAGATCGGCACCTACAACCAGTTGAGGACCGGCAAGGGGGGCAAGAGCATCGAGGAGCCCGAGATCAGAAAGCACTTGACGCTCGGCTTCAATTCGACCGTCAAGCAGCTCGAAAAGCAAGCATCCGTCCACCGCCGAAAGTTGATGCTCAAGATGAACACCCACAAGACCAAACGGCAAAAGGTGGACGACGCGGAGGAGAGTGGCCCTGGGATAAAGTACGTGTTTGTCAGCAAGTTCGACATCGCGCCGAGCGTGTTGACGAACCCATTCCCCGTGTTGTGCTGCACGGGGTCCCCCGACGCCAGAAACAGAGTCAAGTTGATACAGTTGCCCAAGGGAAGCAAGACCCGGCTTTCGGGCTTGCTCAACATGGAGAACGTGGGAATCATCGGGATGAGCGCGGAGATTCCCGAGGCCAAGGCGTTGTACGAGCTCATCGAGCGAAGCATAGCAGACGTCCAGGCGCCCTGGTTGGAGAAGATCTTGCACGGGGACGATCCCGACGACAGCGAGGTCGAGGGAGGCGCCCAGTTTCAGAAACCCGCGTTGAGTTTCTTGAGCACCTCTGCCCCGATCTTGCCGAAGAAGAACGACCAGAAGAAGAAGAAGAAGCCGGAAGAGAAGAAGGACGAGGAGAACAAGGAAACGAACAAGACGAGGCCGCACTAGCCACGACCCCAGTAGATACACCCCACCCCCTGTAACATACGAATAGAAGCCACCCGACCAGCACGGCGATCGCCAGCACGTAGTTTGATGGCCCAGTGCAAAAGTGAGCACCGGCGCGCTCGCGAACTTTGGCCCTCGAGCTTTTCAGAACGCGTCAATTCCCACCGCCTCTCGACGCCCAAGCACATCATGTCGAAGAACTTTGCAGTGTCGTTGGAGCTTCCGTGGGTCGAGAAGTACCGCCCGCACAAGCTCAATGACATCGTCGGGAACGAGGAAACGGTGGAGAGATTGAAGTTGATCGCCCAGGACGGCAACATGCCTCACATGATCATCTCGGGCTTGCCGGGGATCGGCAAAACAACGTCGGTCCACTGCTTGGCGTACGAGCTTCTCGGGCCCGAGCTCTACCAGCAGGCCACGCTTGAGTTGAACGCGTCGGACGACAGAGGGATCGAGGTGGTGAGAAACAAAATCAAGCAGTTTGCCCAGACCAAGATCCTGTTGCCGCCGGGAAGACACAAGATCATCATCTTGGACGAGGCCGACTCCATGACCCCGGGCGCCCAGCAGGCCCTCAGAAGAACGATGGAAATATACTCCAACACCACCCGTTTCGCGTTTGCGTGCAACCAGTCGCTGAAAATCATCGAGCCGTTGCAGTCGAGATGTGCCATCTTGAGATACAACAAGCTTGCCGACGAGCAGGTGTTGGCCCGCTTGTTGGAAATCACCAAGTTCGAGGACGTGCAGTACAACAGCGAGGGGTTGCAGGCCTTGATCTTCACGGCTGAGGGGGACATGAGACAGGCAATCAACAATCTCCAGAGCACGGTCGCCGGGTTTGAGTTTGTCAACGACATCAACGTGTTCAAGATCGTCGACCAGCCGCATCCGTTGGTGATCCGCAAGATCTTGACAACCTGCATCGTCGACAAGGACATCGAAACCGCCTTGGACCTCTTGGAAGGCTTGTGGAAGAAGGGATACTCGGCGATTGATATCGTGACCCTGATGTTCAAGGTCTCCAAAACATTGCCGGGAATCAACGAACAGAGAAGATTGCTGATGATCAAGGAGGTCGGTTTTGTTCACATGAGAGTGTTGGAGGGAGTGTCTACCTACCTACAGTTGAGTGGGTTGCTTGCCAAAATATGTAAGGTGTAGGGCGCAAATGTATGATTAAGATTTGGTATATGCTTTACAGAGTAGTTCGAAATGAGAAACCTGGTCCTCAACGATGACGTTTGAATCCTCTCCGTTCTCATTCTTGAGGATGCTGACCACCAAGAAGTAATTATTGTAGAGAAAAATCTCCTTCTCGGTGGACCTTGTTTTTCCTGCTCCGAAGAAATGGTTGCTCAATTTCGTTAGCAAATTCTCAAAGTCATTTCTGAGTCTGTTGATCGAATTGTATAAGGGCTCTCCTTTGAAATCGGTTTCCCCTTCCTTCGATGGTGAAAGCGACAACTTCAAAAGCCCCAGCAAAAACTGGGCGAATTGCTGAGTCACTCCAACGGGAGCCAAGTTGGTTTCCTTCGAAGTTCTCAAAATCACCTTCTTGATCGACTCACAGTTCAAGTCTATGATTTTGGTGAAATGTGGCCACAAGATAAGCAACAAGGAGTTGAGATAATCGTCAAGAATCGGAATGTGAAACTCATTGTGCATCAAGGATTGTGTTTTCTGCACCATTCTTATTATCAAAAGGATCGAATAAGCATCACAAGTACCAAACCCTCCACCTGAGGTCATTCCTACTCTGGCAGCAGTTGCTACTCCACTACCAATCAGCTGAGACACGGGAGCATGGTTTATGAGCCAGCTTACAAACTCTCTTCCCATCTTGAACACACTTTCAAACATTACGTGAAACCATTCGTTCTTGGACTTGGGGTCTATTTGATCAAACTTCTCATTGCCCTGGTAGAAAAAGTCAACCATGAATAGATACTCCACAACGATGTTGTCGCTGATGGCAAGAGACCATTGGTTGTAGACAAACTCCAACCAATAAACAAAAGGCGTGGTTTCGGCAATTTGGGATGGGATGGCGGTTTTTGGTTCTGCCTCGCTGGTATCTGAGAGTATCTGGCGTCGTTTCTCGATGGACAGCAAATATTCAGTGATGGAGACTGTGTGGTTCTGAGAAGAGGGAGTCGGTTTTTGCAATGATGAGTTGCCGTTGGATAGCCAGCCTTTAAATCCGGATCCAAACAACCCGGCTTTGTCGTCTCCGGTGTGACTGCCGAGGACAACGGATTGATCAACGTGGCGTACTTTCAAGTTTTCTATCGCGTAGATGTATTTGGCAAAGCGAGTTTGGTAGTACCAGCGCATCGTGTAGATGTAAGCTAGCTGCAACTGCTCCGCTAGTTCCTTGTGGTGTAGCTTCAAGAAGACGAACACTTCCTTCACCTGAAGGAGTTGCAGCTGGACGGTCTGGGATGCTGTTTTCGAGCTTGAACGAAGCGACTTGATCTGAGCTATCAAGTAGTCTCTGATTCTCTCCACCGACTTGTGTATCAACAACTCAATACCAGCCTCCAATTGCTTGAACGCCTTCGAGTCCAGATAGGCTCTCGTTGTTTCGCTGTCGTTGGCACGGGCACTTGCTATGAGGTTAAGTTTTTCGTTGATGAACTTGATGTTCTCCAACCATTTGGGGTCAATGTCGTCGTGGAGGATCGACTTGACCACCTCGGGGGAGATTATGAGGTCCAAGATGACGGGGTTCAACTTCTCGCTGGCGTTTCTTTGGGAAGACGAGTCGGAGCTGAGGCGGGTCGATTTTTCGTGGAGGGACAGGAGGCTGCTGGAGAGTTGGGAGAGCTCTGTGTTGAAGTTGGTCAAGATGGCTTCGATCGGCACCAACTTCTCGCGGTGCCTCCTGATGTTGGCCTGGTACGCCTGGAAGGTGTCGATGCAGGTTGCGATCTCGTGGGCGGAGAGCGAGTAGCTGTCGGAGGAGTTGGGAAGCACCTGGTGTCTGATCGCCTGCAACAACTGGGGCAAGTGGTCGGTCTGGTGGCTCGCTATGAACTTGGAGAGGTTGGCGACGCGGACCAAGTCGTCCTGGGGCGGCCGGGGCGGCTCGTCGAACGACAAAATGGTCTTGAGGGAGGCCAACGCGGACATGGTTCGGATGGTGGGCGGCGCTATTGGAGGTGGGAGGGCGGGTGGTGTTTGGTTGGGCCGAGCGCGACACTGTTTTGTCAATAGTGTCGATTCCCCATTTTTTTTACCGTGTGCTACAGCGAGATGGGAGCGGGAAACGAGCCCCAAGGCACACGCGCCAGCGACGACGTCGCGGAGCTCGTGGCGTTCGAGGACCGCGTGGCCGCGCTATCGCTCAGCGAGGCCGGCCGTGTGCACTTGACGCCGTCGCAGCGAGCCATCATCGAGTTTCCGCCGACGCTCAACCACGTCTTGGCCGTCCAGGCGGGCCCCGGCAGCGGCAAGACCTTCACGATTCTGCAGCGGATCGCCCACCTCGTCGCCCAGCACGGCATGAAGCCGGACGAGATCTTGGTGCTCTCGATGACCAACCGGGCGGTGGACTCGCTCAAGACCACCTTGAACTCGCTCCTCGGAGACGGCGCGGCGGAGCAGATGTACGTGGGGACGTTTCACTCCTTCTGCGCCCACTTGATCGACTTGTACTCGCCCATCTACTTCCCGGCGCTGAAGCGCAGGCTCCTCTTGACCGACCACTCGTGGCGGAACATGGTCAACCTCTTTCTGGACCGCTCCTTGATGATGAAGGACACCTCCATCGGCGGCCACATCAGCGCGCCCAAGTTGGAGCAGGTGTTGAGCGCCATCAAGTCGGAAAACACCTCCGTCGACAGCGTCACGGCAAAGTTCGGAGTCAGCAAGGAGTACATCGTGGAGGTCTTGAAGTACTTGGACAAGAACGGCTTGATGACCTACCAGGACTACATTCTGGACGCGTTGAAGTTGATCAAGTACTCCACGAGCACGGACCAGCTCATTCCCCAGCTAAGCAACTACAAGGTGGTGGTGATCGACGAGTTCCAGGACATGCACCATCTGATCTTGGAGGTCGTCAAACATGTGATCCAGTACCACACCAACGATTCCCCCTCCATTCAAAAACACCTTACCATTGCCGGAGACCCCCACCAGTGTATATATGAGTTTTTGGGGGCAGATCCAAACATGTTCTCCGATTTGCCCTCTGTCTTTCCCAACCACGAGATAACAAAGCTACCAATCAAGGAAACTTTCCGGTTGACCCCACAAATCTTGAAAGTGGCCAACGAGATCAAGAGCAGCAGCCACGCCGCTGAACTCAAGAGCAAGCGCCGCTTGGACGGTGACTGCGAGATGGTGTCAACGAAGTCAGCATCGTATCCGCCTGTCTTATTTCTGAGCAGAAGTTCCATCGAAGAGTATCAGTTCGTAGCAGATGAGATTACCAGATTGATACTTGAGCTGGGAGGGTTGCTAAGGCCCCTGGATTTTATCATTCTACTGAGAACCAACAAGGAGGTGAATGATTTTGCTGAATTCCTCGAAAAGTATTATGGGTTCAGAATCACAAAGCAATCTCAGACGGCTCCGTGGGTCAAGTCCAAAGTCTGCTATCTACTCGAGATAATCTCGGTTCTAAACCAAGGTCCAGGTTCTGATTTGTGTCTAATATGGTGTATTTTGAACTTGGACAAGAAAATGCGAGCCAAATCTAGGATACCCAAGTTATTCAACAAGTATCATGCCTGGAAGGACGCCAACTCGCTTGAGGATAGCTGCTTGGAAAGATTTATGGACGAGGAACTCGAGAAAGCAGTCGGTTCTAGCACTCAAGGCTCCTCGATACTACAAATTTATCGACCCAAGGACCACACAAGCACACTTGAGTCATTCCGACTGTTTTTGAGAAGCGTTAAAACAGAGAGACTGGCCGTTATTGAAAATTCTACACCACTTGCATTATTTGAAAGTGTTCTCAGACTCGTGAAGGGTCTGGGATTATCGAGCGTCTTCGAAGAGCCGAAAGCGGGGAAAAGCGGACAAGCCCCTCTTGAATTTACACAAGATTTGGAGTACAACCTCAAAGCATTTTATTCTTCGCTTTCCAACTCTTACCTCAGGTACAAATCAGCTAGTGGTGGAGAAAACTTCATGGAATACTTCTTGCGAACGCACTACGAGGTTACTCAAGACCATGACGTCAACGCCCTCAATCTCTCCACCATCCACACTGTCAAGGGCTTGGAATTCCCTGTCGTGTTCGTGTTGGGCTCCAACATGGGGTTTGGCCTGAGACCATGGACCTCACTTATGGAGAAGGACCAGCCAGTTCTCAACGAGAGACAAAGACGGTTGTTCTACGTGGCCAGCACCAGAGCCAGAAGTCTATTATACGTCGGCTCTAATTCAAAAGATCCTGTTTCAGATAGGTTGAAAGAGGAAATATTCACAACAAAGTTGCCACCGATGGAAACCGTTAGTTACCTATTGGGTCGAGATTTGGGACGCAGAATGTCTTCAAGCAAAAAGATGCAGATGGGAAAAAGTATATTCGAAAGGTCGTTAGGAGGCAGCCACCAAGTCCGAAGCCTCTCGTACAGTCGGTTTCTGATAAGCAAGATTGCACGAATTTTGAGGTAGAGCCACCAAGGTCGGATCGTCGACCGTGCCCCCTGTTACCCCACGTTTGGATGATTACGTGGGGCCGATAAAGACATCGAGTCACGTGGAATTTTTTATCAGCAAATTATTGCAGCCGATAATACACGAGTCATATAAATAATGCGAAATTGACTCGGACTTCGGTTACTCACTTTAAAATTGCAAATCACAAATTATACTACACACCTTACAATCAAGGATAGAGTATTCTTGGAAAGATATCTGCGTCCGCCACTTATAGACATGCTGAAAGCAGCCACCCTCAAATTGGAAAGTGGATCTAAGTTGCACAATAACGGTTCGAACGACATATTAGATGCTGAATACCCTGAGATAGAGCAGTATTTGGGTAACTTTCAGGTCAAATTAGCCGATCAGTTTGATTTGGAGTTACAAGCTCAGTTGAATTCGAAATCTGCTGGATCGGAAGATGTCGCTACTCTAGAGTTGAGCATGACCCCTCGATTGAGCAGAAAGAATGCACCAGCTATAACGGTCTTCAAAAAGAAGAATCTAGCTAAGATCCGTCGTTCCATAGGCACCAACATATACGAGCACAATCTTTCGAAGTCTCTGCTTGAACTAGACGAAAGCGGGTTTTCCAAAGCTAGTTGCTTGAGGTGTCGAAAGCTCAAGAAGAAATGCTCGAGAACTGTGCCCGAGTGTTTGAACTGTGGATCGTCCCATGATTTATGCATTTACTCCCCCAGAAAATCCAAGAAGGTCAAGAAGCAAGGATCCTTGTCAGCACCTTTAGACCTTCAATCGGTAGAAAACGAAACAACTGATTCTTTCAATCAGAAGACTAAAAGATTCTCCTTACCCAACCTTAAGCTATCGCTCAATTCTTTACCAAATTTGACCAAGTCATCGGGGCAGGATTCGTCTGATAACCTCGACTCATCTCCTGGAGAGATTGCGAAGAGAAACTTCTTGTACGATACCCCTATAAGATATGACGCCCGTATGAGAAGAACTTACTCTAACGATTTAGACATAATATTAAACTAACCGATTATATCATATATATAATACACGAATGAATAATTCATTTCATCTTTCTTTTTAATTTACAAAGTGCAATTGTATCACACAATTCAAACTAGTAGACTAAGGAGCAAGACGCACTGCGTGATAACTTGAATCGTTCAAAGATAGCTTCAACTCTGGGGGAAAGACGAGGGACGTATCGTAGAAATTTGTTAAGCTAGTTTCGAAAGTAAGCTCATCACATCCACTGAGTTATCTTCGGCATCTTCCAAACCTAAAGAAGGATCGTAGGCGTCATCGTCCGTTGTCTCTTGTTCGTGCTTCAATTCCAAATCATCCTTGTGATGCAATTCGAAGTCGGAGCTGATAGGATAGTCGTCGTCATCCTCGGTATTCTCCGATTCATAATTGTTGGAGGATCCGTCGTTCGAATTCATTGCATCTTCCTCATCGTCCCTGTCGAACTCCTTGACCTCTATATCTTCCGAAAATGCCACTCTTTTTGACGGCGTTGAACCTCCTGAGGGAGTCTGGGATGCTCGCCTCTTCTTTGTTGCTGATTCTAATTTGGGCTCTGGACTCTTGGCTTTTGTTTCCTCCTCCTCCTCATCACTTTCATAAGTGGGCAATAAGTCGTCGTCGTCGTCAGCGGTGTCTTTCGCGTCATTTTCGTTAGATTCGTATGTTGGAGATGGCTCTTCGTCGTCGTTGGCACCATGTGTTTTCGAAGTTTTGTCATCATCGTTTACAATGGACTGCAATTCTTCTCTGGTTGTGTACAACCGATTCAACTTCTCATTGATTATCTCAATTTTTGTATCTTCTGTTTTCATCCCATCTTCGAGCGACTTTGAAAGCGAGTTCAATTGTTTTGCTAGTTGGCTTTTGAGAGTCTTAAGTTCTTCGATATTGACTATCGATAACTTACTAAGTTTCTCCAACATGTTGAGCTTGGAAATATATACCTTGGGGGCTGGTAATTTGTCTGATACAGAGGGATCGCGCGGCAAATATGTCTTGGATTGTATCCCGAATTGTGTCAAGTTCGCCTGACTGATGTCGGTCAACTTGTTTAAACTGGCAAACTGATCATTTATCTGGATCAACTGCGATACGACCCCCGAAGATTGAGCAGACAGTTCGGGTTGGGCGGTTGATGCTTCGGAGGAAATTGAATCTGTGCTGGACTTTATCTTGTCAATTACGTTCTTCATTTGCTGGATGTCGCTATCGGAGAAGACAGAACGCTCCTTCCACACACTGATCAAACGATCAATTTTGGGTTTCGTTGAGCTATCCATTGATTTGTATACTCTTTGGAAAACAATAGGTAAAACTTTGGCAAACTCTTCGATGAACTCTGGCTTTCTCTTCCGCTTAGCTCTTTGAACAACATCATTGCATAGATATAGGAGGGATAATCGCTTCGCTGAAGTCTGAGATGGAGAGCCTTCGTGTACGTTGAAGATGAAGTCAGACCAGACTTTCGCACATTCCTTGCTATGTCTGTGATGGAAGAAGACCCATTGTGATATGGAGACGATTGACTCTTGGGTGTCCTGGAGAACCGAGAGTTTCTTGGTGAAACTTTCTCTCGTGAAAGACATGATGGAATTCAGGATAGTGATTGATAGCTGGTGGTGTACGCTACTGCCCTGATGGAACTGGTTTGGTGGTGTGAAGAAGAGCGATTTTTTTCAGTTGAGTTGAACGAAAATGGGTGAGAAGATGAAAAGGAATTTAATAACAAATCTAAAATCACAAACTTAGAAGACAGAAATTTTGCTTACAGCAAGCCATTGACAGCACAACGAAGTCGGGACTGGTGCAATTCGACAGTGACTTTCCGATACTTAAAAGAGATAAAAGTATCTGTATTTGCATGATCAACAGGGAGAAAGGGGTTTGTATTACATAAGCAGCCCATCGGCGTAGTCTTAAGACTGCAAAAGAGTACAATCAGAGGCACCGAAAGATCATCGGGAGCCCCAGCCTGAAGATCCCTTACACAGCTACTTCCAAAATCTACTTGACGTTCTTGTGTGTGTAATAGGCATAGGTGAAACTGGTTTTTTAGTACGACAGTTTTGACCCGACGCGTTTTGAAATGAAAACAAGTCTATAAACAAAATCATCATAGAATGGCACCCAAAACAAGAAACTCAGGGAAAGAAGCGACCTCAAAGGTTGCACCCAAAGACATACCCAAGCCTATGTCGTCGGTAGGAAAGAGAGTTACCAAAAAAACGGAACGAGCAGCTTCGTCAGAAAAGAGTGAAATCTCTTCACCTACAGTGAGCAAAAGAAGTAACCCTGCAATCTCGTCGCCTATATCGAACAAGAAGCCCAAGTCCACTATTCAAATCATAACGGAACAAGATGTGATAGAGTCCAGCAATAGCCAAGACTTGGTGCAATTCATAAACTCGTTGATAAATTCCAAGCAAGATGAGATATTCTCCAAATTCCAGAAGAAGGTACAGCAACAGATGGATAGCGACGACGAACTTATAAAGCTGCTCAATGACCAGCTATTAGAAAAGCAAGCAACAATAGACAGCTTGTATTCCGAATTGCATAGCTCCAAGTCCGATACCGGCTCCTCTAAAACAGCCAGCAACATTGATCTCAGTTATGTCGACAGAAAAGACTTCGTGTACGAGTCTCCGATAAGAAAGAAGAAATCACGAAATCAAAGCGAGCACTTGATACGTCAAGATCAACTCTCGAAGGAGCTTGAGAATATTGGGTTCACGTTAGATATGTTGGAATTGCTAACGGGACTTAGAATTATCAACTTTCAAGAAGACGACACCAAGTACTTCTTTGACATCAACCAAACCTCATCTACAACAAGTCAAGATTCGATATTTATTAATTATAGATTAGTGATATCCAAGTCCTTCGAAACCTCAGCCGAGATACATTACATACCAACATTTCTAGAAGCACTAGATGAAGATTTTATACAGGAGGACTCCAATGAGATTGATGTTATCGAAAATGCCAAGTTTTTGAGAAGCATTTTGCCTGAATACTTGTGTGAAAACTTGTCGTTCCCATACAATACCCTATCACAATTTTATGCCAAAGTTAATCGAGCTATTAATAAGAAGCCAAAGTATTGAGTCTCATTTATATTTCATTGATAATGATTTTTCCATCCTCGGTTTTGGTAACATTTAAACCCTTTAATAATTCCTTAATGTCCTTAGAGTTCTTTTGTGAAGCCTTTTTGATGATCTTGTACAAGTTTTGAGACTTGTTAGAAGATAAAAGTGTGCTCAATCCATCGTTCTTAGATTCTTTCTGGGTATCCTTTTTGGACTCTTTCTTGGACTCCTTCTTGGCATCCTTCTTGGACTCCTTAGGTGGTTTGGAGCTTGCGGGAACTTCGACTTGAGCAACCTCCTTCTTGGATTGTGGTACCTCTTGAGCCTTTTTCTGGCCGTTTTGTTGTTTCTTTGGTCCCTTGTACAATGCTTTTTCGTACTTTTCAGCTTCCGATATACAACTAGTATGGTTCCTGTAATCGTTTCCTTGAAACGTCACAGAACAGTCAATGCAAGTAAAGTATGCCCCGTAGCATCTTTGAGCGTGTTGATCCAACTTCTTTTTAATGATCGTGTCGTTGCAATTTTCACAGGAGAATGATACCATGTTGAAGTGTTACGCTTTATCCGATGAGATGGAGTTCATTTTTCTGAAGACTAAACAAATATTTCGTAGGGTCGCACAGAGCACGACGATGGCATGAATATCACCTTACAGTCTGCAGGAACTATTCTCGAACCTCATTACTTTTCCGCAAATAGATAAAGGTCAATCTGAAACCGGAGGGCTCACAGTTTCCGATAATTCGTGCTGAAAATCGAAATACAGTACAAGAAGCTCAAAATATAAACCATCCTACCTTCGACTAATTTATTGATATGAGCTTCGATAGGTCAGTTTTTGCCCTGAGATTCGAACTACATCTAATGAAACGAAGAGCTAGCCTCCGAATATTCCCGCATCTAGACTCTTGTACTCTTGTTTCGGGGCAATAATAATCGCCCAAGTCCTAGTCGATTCGCCAATAATAATCAATTTTTCTTTGTAGTTGTAGCCAAAGAAAACATGAGCTTCAAATACTTGAATGTCTTGACAGACGGTTTGACTCCATAGTTCCGGGCAAGTAACAGTGCAGCTAGGACATTTAGAGCAAATTGAGCGAATTGAAACTATAGATACAGATCTATTACAGTTCTCCCCAAATTGGGTTTCGACTTGATCAACCAAATCCTTATCAAGTTAGTAAATGGACGTCTGCTGTCTCTATAAACCTAATTGATTATTTCAATGAGTTGTTTGTAGTTGTCGCGGCGAAGCCACAGGATAAATATCAACTTTTCATAAATAAAGTTGGTACTCGGGTGCGTGCCCTCTGTCTCAGCCAATTTTATGAGTTTGCCTCTATATCCATCACTCCGTCCTATTTCCACTTCCAACTAGATTACAATGTTCGCCTAGTCGGAGTCTATGCCTGTAGAAAGCCAACATTTATTTGAGATTGAGAACAATACTCTTTTTGATATACATGCTTGTACCTCTAATCATGAATATTTTTACCGGACAATTGTACAAGAAGGAGATGCCCAGTTGTCCGTGTCGCTTTCTCTCCAACCGTTAGAGTTGATGCGTCTTTTTAAAAATACCTCGTCGTTATCTTAAGAGAATCCTTTACTGGTAGTGACTGTACAGCGCTGGCTTCCAAAAAAAAAAGTCGTTAATCGTACATGATATACTGTTTAACTTGGGATCCATAAATTCTTTCGTAGTTTGAGTCCAACACAGTTGGTTCTCGAATATTGATGTTTGATCGTGTCACCTTAGTCACAACGTGGCCCCAAAAAAATTATAAATTAAACCGACAAAAATGTCGATAAATCCAGTCAAAGAGGAAGCCATAAACAAGTTGGAAAACTTTGAAATTTTTTTGCACCCCCTGAAAGTTGCCTCGCCGCTAAATCTGTCTTTCAAAAATTCGAATGCACCAAACGACCCGACCACCGCTTGAGAAAGATGTTCGCTTAAAATATCTTGGTGGTATTCTATATTTGCCCCTTGAGCACACCACTTTTCATATAGCTTGTCAGCATCCGAAGCAGGAATAATTTGATCGTACTTTCCATTGTACATATATATCGGGACTTTTGGGACATCTTCGATCAGTAGCAAATTGTTTGCATCAGTCACATTCTTGACGGCCGGGTTGTCTAATGCTGCAAGCCCTAGATCCGTAAGGTCGTCGATACCGGTGTACAAATTATTTAGGACGACACCTGTTACACATTGAGTTCTAGCAACTTTGAAGACATCGGCTCTGCTTGCATAAATAACCTTGTCGATGTAAGTCTCTAATTCGGGATACTCTCTTGCTAACCCTGAAATGGCTGAAACTGCGAGGCCACCCCAGAACGTAGCTTGAAGATGAAGAAGCGTCGACTTTAGATCAATTACAACGCCACCAGCTGCTGCTCCTATGATATTGATTTCAGGTGCGTAGGAAGGTTGTAATGCTGTAGACCAGATAGTTGGCTGCGATCCCCCAGAGTATCCCCAGAGCGCAACGCTTGCATTTTTACTGATACCTGTCATGTTTCCGGAACTTAAAACAGCTCTAATTGAGTTTAGAGTAGCGTATGTTGATTGATAAGCGGCAGCAAATGCAGATTTTGGACCAAGGAAGTCAGGTACCACCACATACCATCCCTCGGTGAGACCGGACTCAGCTAGTAGCTCTTCCACTTGCGACGTTAACCAAGATTCCGGAGTTGACCCCAATCTCATAGCATAGGAAGGAGCACAATCAGGAGTTGGGGCATCAACTGCTATCTGGTAAGATAATAGCTTCGAAGGGTCAGCATTTTTTGGAACAAAAAGGGTATTGACCATAGTATTTGCATTACCGAAAGAGTCTTCTGACCGTACTAGGAACTGATAAATTTCTTTGGCCTTAATTTGCACAGCAA